>RJWJ010031478.1:0-19180 GCA_004363605.1 Indri indri
ACATCAATTGAACCACATTAAAAGTCCAGAAATAGGCCCCAAAACATATGAGAATTTACAAAATGATAAAGATGGCATCTTACTGATGAAAAGATTGTTTATTAAAACCAAATCATATTGTGGCAACTTGGTAGCAATCTGAACTAAAATGCATTTTCTTTCTTGCCTCATGTATACTAGAGTACATTTCAAATGAATAGAAAATTTAAAGATAGAAATAAAACCATAAAAATACTATAGGAATTCATGACTTAAAATGTCATAATTTCAGAATAGGGAAGGTCTTTCTAACTATAGCAAAAAAACCCAGATGCCATAAGAGAAATGATTGAACCTTTGAACTACTTAAACATAATAATAACACAATTGAAAAAAAAAACTAAAGGCAAAATTCATCATAAGTAAATTCAGAACTCAATTTTGGTAAAGCTCTTTATAACTCAGACAAAAGTCTAATTTCCTTCATATGTAAACACTTCTACAATTGAAAAAATAAAGATCAACAAACAAATAGAAAAAAATTAAAAGGTTATGAAAAGATAGCAAAGAAAAGGAAAGACAATTTGGACTTTTTGATACGGGTAAAGATTGTCAACCAAACTCACTCATAATAAGAGCAACAAACAGTACATTTACAGTGAGATACCATTTGTCACATTTCATGTTTCCAAGGATCCAAAAGGTTAATAGCCAATGCTGTGGGTGAGTGTGAGAAACTCTCCATTGATTGTTCGTGAGAAGGTAAATTAGCGCAATCCCTGTGAGGGATAACGTCCATCAAAATTACACAGCACATACATTCATACCCTGCAATCTCACCCCTGCAATGTATTCATTTATAGACAAAGTGAAAGATTATTCATTGCAGCAATCCTTTTTTTAATAGCAAAATGTTACAGAAAAACTAAATCATCCATAGGGGACTAGTTAATAAATTATGGTACATCAGACAATGTATACTATGAAGCTGTAAATAATGAGAAAGGTCTTTATAGGAGAATATAGGAAGACCTTCATGATTTAAAAATCAAGTAAACAATGTGTATAACATTGAGGTATTATTGCCTGTGTGAAAAAGGGAACAAAGAACGTATATGTAATAGCTCACTAACAAAGCACTTCCCATCCACTCTAGTCATAATCTCTCTTTAAGGCAGGTCCTGTCATTCCTTTCTCTAGACTGTAAGCAACGTATCTGTCTTGTTTACTGCCTTATCCTTAGCACCCAGGACAGAGCTGGACACACAGGCTGCTAACTAAATGAATGAAAGATTCCTTTTAAAAGATGAAAAACTGAAGCTCGGGTAAGTTAAGTAACTTGACCCACATCGCACAACCAATAGGTGGAGGAGTTTCACCTATGGATACAACACACATCCACTCACTCACACATACAAACTCATCCTATTCATTATCTATGAAGAGAAGAACTGGCTGGAGTGGGCTAGGGTAGCGGTAAATCTCAGACGTTTTACTACATGCACTTTCATATGCTTCTGAATTTTGAAATATGTAGATATATATTCAAATCACATTAAAATATAACTCACAAATAGCACTCACATGTAAAAATATCAGAGGCAAGCATGAAATTCTTTTAAAATATAAATAATATAAATAAATTATATAACTATGTGGTTACTACTGTTACAAAAAGGATGATTTTTGAAATATATCTTAAGAAACTTGTGATTTGAAAATAATAGACTGGGAGGAAACTTCAAATACAACCACCAAAGCTAGGGATGGAAAGTAGCAAGGAAGAGAGACAGTGTGCTTACTTTCATTTCTGTGTCTCTCACAGAGGCTGGTCTCCCTGGACAATTTTCTGAAGATGGTACATTGATACGTAGGCACTGAACTACCTTAGTTAAAAGTACAGACAGTCTCTAACAATATTAAAGTCTCTACTCCTGTAGGCAATGAAACCAAACTACAATGAAAAATGCAAGTAAAAGGAATCAATCTGTTAAGATTAAATCCACGATAATCCCACATGGGCTCATAAGTAAATCTCAGTCCATGTCAATGAAATGTCCAAAATGACTCAGAAAGCTTAAAATATTGGGGAAAGATACAATCAGCAAATATAAAATAAAGAGAAGAGAGAATATGTAATATCAAAATTACATAAAATATTTTTTAAAATATTCATTAAATGGGAACAGGATCCTTTCAAAATCATGAACTAAACAATTTCTCCGTGAGCCTTTATGTAACAACTGACCTAACATTGGAATACCTGAAGAAAACATTGCAGGAACTAAAATGAGAAACATATGGAACAGCAACAGGAGGGAGAGAATTTAAGAAATCTGTTTTTTGTCCTTAGAATATCATGTATGTAAAAGGTGTCCCTATGTAAAGGTCTAAATAATATAATTAAAGATTGATATATTCTATTCAATAAATAAACATATATTAAAAGCTATAATATGCAAAGAGGGAATAGTCTTTTTAAATGGGCCCTGAAACGTTTTACAAAAAATGCAATCATGTATTAGCCAAAAAGAAGTATTCATTCAATTCCAAAGAGGAAAAGTACTTCACATCATATTCTGAAACCACAATTTAATAAAGTGAAAAATAAATGTCAAGTTTAGCAACAAAAAGCCAAAGTATTTGACATTTTAATATCATTTTTTTTTAATAAACTCTTGGGGCAAAAGGAACTTAAAACCCACAATTTCAGAGTATTCTTAAAATAGTGATAATAACGTGGCCTCAAGTATTTTTACTGCAAAAAATGAAATTAACAAATTAAACATTCAAATCCATAAGTTATGTAAAGCAACACAATAAACACAAGGAACACAGAAGAAAAATAATGAAAATTAATGAAAACATACATAAATGAAGTAGGGAGCAGAAAAATGATAGAATTGCCAACAGCTTATTCTTGGAGAAAAAAAGAATTTGAACCACTGACTTGCCTATTCAAGGGAAAAGAAGAAAATGCAGCACAAACACAAAAACATTAGATATGAGAAAGGAAAAAAATACCAGCGAAATTGAAGAATTTTAAGATAATATTTTAGTGTTTCACTCAACTCCATGTTAATAAATTGACAAATCTAGACAGATAAACTAAACTATGTTATATTAAAATGAAACTACTTATGACGGACCTAAGAAGAGAAAGAAAACATGAAACACAAAAATACAAATAACCACAAGCAAAAACTCACAAAGTTGTCTAAGAGCTATACTTAAAAAAAGAATTCACCTGCCTCCAAAAATTGCACGGTTGAAATGTATCTCAAGTAACATAGGACATCTAATTTTCATGTGAAAGAAACGATTGCACCAAAAGAGCCAAGAATAAGTTATGCTTTCTATTTATTCTTATAAAACCACATGACTATGACAGAAAGATTTGACAAATACAGCACAAACCTAAGGACTAGTATCCAAAAACACACAAAATAAAGCAGTATATTAAAAATACTGCAATATGACTCCATTGGAGTTTATTACAAAGGGTGAAAATATGAGGAAATTTATTAGTGCAATTTCCTACAGTTAAAGGATAAAAATCATGTAATTACCTTGATAGATAGAAGGCTTTGAAATAATTCCATCTTTGTTCCTGATAAAACTATGAATATTCAGAATATTTAGTAAAAACTACAAACCCTTCAAACTTTCTTGAAAAAAAAAAAACCCTCAAACACTTCAAATAAGACTTCAAAAGTCTTTGTTAAGCCTCTAAACCTAATTCCCAGTTTATGGAAAATAGAAGTGATAAAGGAGAAAGTTAAACAACACCTAGAAAAAATAATCAGATACATTCAGATTTGGGGAAGATATGAAAGTCAATTTATTAATATATATATAAATATATACATATATTGAGAGAGTAATTATATCCATGTATATGTTTCTCAAGTGGTCAGTGATGAAACATTGTTGGAAACAAGAGAAAATTATTGCCCTATCATCATTATTTTTCACATTTTCTTGCAGATGACTAGCCTATCCATTAAGCAGAATAAGAAAGAAAAAGGCAAAAAATTTGTAAAAGAAAAGAGAGAGAAAGTTTTTATTTTTGGAGATTATGTGAGAGACAAGAATTAAAATAAGGCTGGTTCCTTGCAGGCTTATCTGCTAGAAAACTGTATGGAAAGCGACTGTGTCTGAGATGGTGGACACAGGTTCACTGTCAGCTACTATCGCAAAGCTTGAATTCCGGTATGCATATCCCGTCATTAGAGGAGCTAGTATTTCCTTAAGCATGCAGGTTAAGGATTTACAGCTCAAGGTCTGGGGTCCCTAATCCAGAATCTCAGGTCCAACTCTGCCAGATCCCATTGCTTTGCCCTGGAATAGAAAAGGCAACAAGAGATCTGTTCACCTGACTCTCCTGCTGGCTCTAGGATCCCTTCAATAAAAGCTATACTAGCAGTCTTGGTGGAAATCTAAGAAAGTCGACTAAGAATAAAACTTTCATAAATAACAAAAGAATTTAATGAGATTTTAAATGATTATTAAAAAACCATTAACTTTCCTATATACAAACCATCGTCAGTTAGGAATAAAATGAAAGTCATCATCCATGCAATAATGTAAATATGCAGCCTACGAAAATGAAACAAAACACAGAGGAGACATATTGATGATCTCTGAGAATTCTCCAACACATAGGAATCAATGATAGTCTCACCAGCCACAGACGTTATCCACAAATGCCAGTAGGGCAAGCAGCATTTGATTGAGCAAGGAACATTTGACATGACAAGAGGCCAGAGTAAGGAGAATCCAGATAACGTCAACTCTTCTCTACACCGTGAGGCGACCAATGCCATATCCTTCTTCCTCTCAGCCCTCATATAAAAATCCCATCGTCATATAAACTGGGTTGGGAGAATTGAAGACTGAAAAAACAGTGGATGAATAAACATTACTTTTCCCTGAACAGTCTGAGCACAAACTACGTGTACTAAGAGATGCTCAAAATTGCCAAAGCAGAAGGCAAACCTATATAAAATATGGGATGAGACTATGCTGTATATCAGATTGGACATAATTACTTGTTTTATTCTTGCAAATTAACTGGTGGGGGTGCATGAAAAGCCACGCCAGATTCACTGAATAAATACATGAGTTTACATTTTTTTGAACATCTGGATTGTAGGGTGAGTTAAGATTTTTACCAGACATACATAGTGAGACAGATTTTTTTAAAGGCACAGACAAAAATATAAAAGGAAATAATAAATGCCAAAATTTTAACTGGATTTTTTTTCAAGACCAGTTAGGTTCTCAGAGACCTTTCTCTTCTTATTTTTCACATATCTTTTGTTTGTCTTATAATGTTTATTATTTTGGCAACTTTAAAAAGTAAACAGACTAGCAGAAAAACTAAAAAACTGAAAAAGTAATAATTTTTAAGACATGTTATATACCAGGTAGTATGCTAAGTCCTTAACATTGCTGTTAACTCATTTAATCTTCCCATCCACTCTGAGACTTGTCTTGTTACCCGCATTTTACAGAATCGAGGCTTGGAAACACTAAGTAACTTGACCATTGTCATAAAGCTAGGTCATATTGAATCATAGATTCAAAACAGGCAGTCCAACTTCATAGCATCTGAGTTTAACCAACACGGTCTACTGCTTCCCGTAAGGTACCGTAGATCCCCCATTATATGGATTCAACCTGGCTTTTGTCTCTCTCATCATTTCTATGGGCAAAACTGAAATAAGAAGAAAGTTGAAAATTCTTATCATAAACTGGCTGAATTTTTCTACTTGGCTTATTTGGAACTCTCTAATGTACTTTATATGTTCGGGAATTATCCACAAAATACACTTTATGGAAATTATCTGTGGACAACTTTGAGAGGAAGGAAGAACCTGATATCGTATGTATTTTTTTTTTTCTATATCTAGCAAACAGCGCTTCTGGTATCTCATAGAATTATAAAATATCAGACCCACAAGAAAGATAAGATACCATCTAGTCTACCATAAGTCATTTCAAATTATGTTAAACTTTGTTTAACAGTGCTACAGCACTGCTAGTAACATATTAGACACATAATATGATTTATTGCTATTATATAAGTAACTCCTGTCCTTTGTACTGATTACTTATTATCATGAATCTTTCTAGCCTCTTATTCCTTAGAGCTTTACTTAAACAGTTCATTTGTTGATCATCTATGTTGTAACCATATTTATAGGGGATACAAAAATAAGATCCAAGTTGGGTGCAGTGGCTCATGCCTGTAATCCTAGCTACTTGGGAGGCTGAGGTGGGAAGATTCTTTGAGCCCAGAAGTTCAAGATCAGCCTAAGTGACATAGCAAGACCCCATCTCAAAAGAAAGAAAGAAAGAAAAAAAGACCTAGTTTCCACCTTCAAAAGCTTGTAAATTAGTAGTAAAGACAAAACACACAAATACTCTAGTACAAAAGGTGTTGCTGTAAAAATCTATTAAAAAGGTGTTGTATAGTCTGAGAGAGATTCTTTTTGGTTGAAGAATAAAGGAAACTTCATGAAGAAAGTCACATTTAAATTGAGTTCTCCAATATAGGTAGGATTTCAACAAGAAGAAATGGGAGAGCCTATACTTGAATTAGCCGGATGGATTGGGAAATAATATACTCAGAGATTTGAGTAATCCGAGTTGGTTGTAATGAAAGTAGACAGGTAGAGTGAGACAAGGCTAAAACCTTAGATTGGAACACAATACTGAACATCCCCAAATGTCCTATAAGAAAGTTTGTACTTTATTCATTAAAAACAGGATGTCATTTAAATTGTTTTTGATAAGTATCAAGAGTAGAGACTTTATCTTGTGGCCATGTACTGCTTTGATTAAAGAGGAGAGAAGCTGGATGTAGAAATATATGCCAAAAATTAATGAGATGAGGACTTGAAAGAAGAAGGTGGTCCTATAAATGGAAGGAGATAGGGGAAATACGGCAACAATGTCTGTGGACTTAGTGACAGATTGTGAGAAAGGAAGGAAAGAAAATGATATGATTCTGAGTGTGGATGTTCAGAAGCATTGTGGTATAATTGAAGAAAAAAATAGAAATTCAGAATCAGAGGCAAGTCTAAGAAGGAGTAATTATTAACTTTTTTACATGAAGAATTTGAAATGCCTGTGGCACTTCAATATAGATATAAGTGGCCCGTAGGTGGTTGGAAATATGATAATAGAATGGGAAAGAGTAGTTATCATAGGAACTATAAATTTTGCAGTCATTCATTTTACGTGATAGTTACAGTGTTAAAATGGTCAGGCTATGCGAGATGGATTTAAAGAAAGAAGGCAAGCTGTGGACAAAAACCTGAGTTATGCCTACTGTTTGGAACAAAAGGATTAGGAACAAATAAGAAAAAAGACAAAAGAAATGGTCAGAGACTGGGAAAGAAAATTAGAAATAATGGCTATAATAAGAAGAAATGTAAATTTTAAAAAGAAAAAGAGTTGGCTGACAATTCTAAATGCTGTGGAATTTTAAAGCCGCAGTTAAGGGGAGAGCAGGCGGTTAGGAGAGGGAAGGCTTTGAAAGGAGCATGGGGATTAATCCTGAACAAAACCTTCATTACCGAGAGATAGATCCATAGGCTATCAGAGAAAGAGGCCAAATTGTAAAGATTTGCATCATCATGCTCTATTTTCCTTGTTTTCTTCATCCTATAGCTTATTCTATGCACTGAAGATTTTTGTGGAAGCTAATCTTATGAACTAATTTTTACTTAAATATTAGTGGCTAGTAATGGATTGCCAGTTTTATTTTGTCTAGGGAACAAGGAATCTGTGAGAGTTTCAGTTGCTCCCTTTCCTTGCTAACACTTGGTATTGCATTCATTTCAAAGGTGATTTCAATATTTCAAGGAAAACAATGATAAATAATTATATGTTCAGAGGAGCTATATTTAATATATAGTGGACAATCTAGATTGAGATACTTTAAAGGGTGGAGAACATGAAATTTAGAGGTGCTTAAATCACAAATGATGCCTATTTCACCTACCTGATAGTCTACTTAGATCTCATCTACTCAGACTAGTCACGGATCAATTACCAGCTATATTTTTGCAAACATTGAAAATATGGGGCCACCACATCTGGGAATATGGGGCCACCACATCTTGAGCTCGGAAAGGAAAAGATTGTTTCTTGCATTCTTTTGACTAGGGGGCAGTAAAACTCCTGGAACGGTAAGTTTTTCACTTGAGAACATATCATAGATTATTCTTAAGTTATTAATTAACACAGAAGCAAATTTTATAGATAGAATATTCAGTAGAGATTTTTTTTGAAATCTTTATAACTCTGTTTTGAAACAGTTTCAAGGTTCCAGGTAGCTATTTAAGCTTCAAAAACAATGGTTAAAACCTATAAAATTTACTCCTGGAGGTAAATTTAGACTTTAATTGTGTATGTATGTGCTGTGTGTGTGTCTGTGTGTGTGTGTGCGTGCGCATGTTTGGGGATAATAAGGTATTTATAAAAACGAAGTGAGGTGAAAGGTGAACAATGCTTGAAGAGGCTAATTCCCTTATAAAGGATTTTCAATATACTTTTATAAAGGACAAGTAAAAGAAAGAAAGAAGATATTAAAACAGTCACAAAGGAAACATCATATTAACAGTTCATACTGAATTTAAGAATTCAAAATTTTAATGTCTTCCACTGTTTTCTAAGGAATAACTGCAAGCGAACACTCATCTCAACTTCTGTTTTAATTCCTAATCTTTTAAACTGTGAAAAACAATGAGGAGACGTATATGTTATTTGATGATATATTAGAGAAGTAATCAAATCATTTTAATTTTAAAGAGCAAATACAAAATTATTTGGTCGACTACTCAGATATGGATATTATAATCCAGTGGAAATAAATTTTATACATTGAATATTATGATTATTTTACACCAAAGTTTAAATATCATTTTAAGCTTTGAACTAATATTTATCTTTGATTTAGATGTAAGATATGGAAGTCCAGTCTCTATGTTATCTTTTGTATACATGGTGGATTCAGTTTACCAAAAATTATTAAATTATTTCCTGTCTTCTGCTAGGATCTGGGATAAGTGGGGGTTTGGGAACTGAATGTTTTAACTACTTTTCAGCAGTTTGATTTGAGTAGTTTAATTACTTTTCAACCATTGTTTCTCATTTTCTCCTCATGTTCATAGCTACTTCCAGAGGTACAGGGTGGTACTAATGTCAGAGTGTTTGAGGGAGGGGGGTCTGCATTGGCTTTTTTCTTTTTTGTCACTGCTTGCTTGGGTTTCAAATTATTTGGGTTTGCTGATTTATTACTAATTGTTCTGCTTTCCAGCTGTCAAAACTTTGAGTCTATCATCTCCTCTCTTGCTTCATTTGTCCTTGTATGGCTATACTTTTAAAATTATCTCCTGGCTGGCATGTGTGTGTGTGCTTGTTTCTGTGTTTTAATAAGTCCTTAATATAACATATTTTTCCAGATGCCCTTCTAGTTCCTTATTTTTATTCATCAGAAATTTGGGGCAAAATTACAATGTATTAATAGTTTTCACCTGGACAGGAACAATGCCATGAAGATAATCTGAACTCCGAGTTAGGTAAATAAAGGCAATAGAAACGAGCAACGTATCTTATAAAATGAATTTAGAACATAAATAACTGTACTATGTGGCCAAATTTGTTGAGCAGCAACAACTCTTTTTTAAAGGTTGTTTGGTCTTGTTACACAATATTAAAATTAATCAGAAATTGATACTTGGAAATATTTTTCAAAAAAGTAGATTAAAATTAATTTTGTTTACATGACTTTATAACTCTCCTTTATGCAAATACCGATAACCTTAAGTATTATAAAACTGAATTTGGTAATTTCTCTTGTAAATCAATTTAAAGAGCTATTTCATTCAAGACAGAAAAAAGAGATATTAATACAGAAAAACTGGACTTTTTTATGCTGACAGAAAATTATTGATTCATATTTGTTAAATATAGTTCATGTAGAGACACAAATTTGGATTAAGTGATAAAAAGATTTCCTAAGAATGCATTGTTTCTCTATACTAGCAAATTATATAAGATAGTTATAAATCATTTGAAATCAGAAAGACTATATATATATTGTTTTATTTTAATTGCACTTGTAACTGCTGGTGTCAAATTTGAATGTTCATAACCTATTTATTACAATTGTGTCATTTAAATATAGGAATATACAATTCTTGGAATTTTTAAAAGTTACAAAATTATTTTTTTATACTGAGATACAAATTTTAGAAAATGTATATCAACAATAACAATCAAAGAATCAAATTGTGTTATTTTTTTCAGGGATGAATATCCAATATGTCTTTGAAGAATTCATTTACCTTTAGATAAATTTTTAAGTTACTCATTTATCATGTACTTTTAAGGCAATTAATTCATTTATTCTACCATCTATTGAAAATATTCAGTGTGTGATATCCCATCATTGGCCCTGTTGATACAAAGAATTGCCTTCAAGATGCTTTAAGTCTAAGAGAGATGCCATTGTTGACATTCGCCTTTGTCATACAGTGAAATGTGGAAGATGCTATTTCTCTTTGGAGGTGCAGATGTTGAAGAAAGCACACATACTTTGGAGCTACTCAGGTTTATGTTTAATTCCTAACTTTGTGACTTACTGACTAGCTCGGCTTGGAAATGTTTCTTATTTGTCTGATTCCAACTTCTACAGGCATAAATTTCCTACAGGCTTGTTAGGATTAAATTATAGAATATCTGTGAAAACACAAATACATTGTAAAAGTTTAATAGTTTCCTTTCTTCCCTTTTTCATAGACCATGGCATATGCATTATCTCAAATATAGCATTAACTGAATAGATAATCATCACTGATGCACCAACAATTTTGATGGAAACACTGCAAATATTTTTTTAAAGATTCAGAACTAGAAGGGACTTTAGAAATTACCTAATCTGTGTTTTTCCTGGTCAGCTACCTCACAGTCACACAGCTAATTAAAGGCAAAGCCAGGACAGGACCCAGATTCCTCAGCTTTATGCTCTTGTACCTTTATAATAGAAAAGAGAAGAAAAATCATTTTAAAATGGTGGTGGATTATAAATAAATAATTTTAAAATAAAATGAAAATTATTTGGGCATTTCAATACCCTCCTAAATAATAGTTCCAATTTAGTGCCTTGCTATGTTTTAAAAGAAGTGAAAAAAATCTATGATCCTGAACTTGGTAGATTTTTGGTGACTGAAAAGAATTCAACAAATGTTTGTGCTATTGTTTCCTAGCTTTCTTTTGAAATTGTTACGGTTATTATTGGATGTTTGCTACCAGCACTGTATGTTGTTTAAGTCAGAAACTATAAACACCACCAGAAAACACTTCTAACGTTATTTCAAATGCCTAACTCAGTTGATAGTTGGCTGCTTTCAGATTTGTTCTCTTCAATACCATTTCTCTAATCTACTCTTCCTGAGAAAAATATTGTCTGGCTGCTTCTGTTCAAAGCACCTTCTAATACCTGGGCGAGAAAAACAAACAAACAACAAACGAACAAACAATAAACCATAGAGCAAATGTTTCTGATAGACTGTAATTTGGAAAGGAATGGGACACTACATAATTTCTGCTTTCTTACATTCATTTTTAAACACAGATAACAGCCAGCTGCGGTTTTGATTAAGAACTTTGTACAATGGACAGATATGGAATCTTTCAGTCCCCAGGTTACTCCTTAAGTTATGCAGAGTCTTGTTTAAAAAAAAAAATCACAAAACAGATTAAATATTTTTAAAGATGGCAATTTTATTTTTACCTCTTTGGTAGGGCTTTGGTAAATATACAACCTAAATCTGTAAGATTTTGATGTTACTTGCAAAAGTCTCCGCTGCTGTGCCTGTCTAACAAGAGTGCGTGTCTATTTGGACCTTCTGAAGTTGCATTAAAGTGAGCCTCGGCCGGTTCCTTGTTCAGTCACCAAATCTTTAAAATGTCTATGACTTCAATGTTTACCCTGTATTACATTTATAGGCTCTTAGATTTTGGGACCCTCTTCTATCATTTTTTTTTTTTTTTAATACTCGAATCAAGGAAAAGTAGCTTCCATTGCGCTAGTATCTAAATCACAGTGAAATACGTGCTGGGCAGCTTAAACACTTGGCCTTTAGTGCTGAATTCAATTCTCAGCCTGCCTGCTGTACAGCAGCTAGAAAATGCTGATTTATGGGGAGAATAAAGGAAAGGTAGTCTCCATGGTCCTGTTTTGTCCTATGAAAGCCATGATATTTCAGATATTTTAAAGATGAATTCCTACATTAAAGACGAATTCCATTGGAATTCTCTCATACTCTAGATAGATTGCAGACGGTGGGTAGTTTGCTCCTGCTTTATTTCCTCCCAGACACACTTTATCAGAAGGGAATGATCCTTTTCTGATGCATATGCATTATATTATCTGCTGTGCATTTCCTCTCTGCGATGAGTTGAAATAAAAGCAATTATCCTATGGCTTCCCCCTTTCATCCCTCTCCTTGACTTTTTGAGAAGAACGAATCAGACTGAAGCAGACATACGCATTTTCTACAGCAGACGGTGACCCGGCATGGAGACTGCTTTGAAGGAAGGAGCACCATTGCAGCTCTCTTGTTGCTGTCATCCTCTCGCCTGAGCAGGAAATAAATGAGAAAGACCCCCAATGCTCACAGGAGAAGTGCTTTCAGACTTTTCTGTGAATAGAGTGCTCTAGATCATTGGTCTCTCAAAATGCATCCACTACTCATCTCACTTTCACTGGCTGATGTGTAAAATACATTGTCTGGCTAACGTGGGAAATCATTTTGAATATAACAGAATGATACCAGTGAAAGTTCAGTGATTATGACCACTAAGTGTTTATGGAGCCCTTTCCCTTCGTTGCTTAGATTTATTTGGTCCTGTGCTGTACCACCTACATTAATTGTTGGCTAGAAATTCCCTTGTACAGCATGGGTGGATCCTCATAAGCTGGCTGTTGGGAAACTAATTAAAATGCCATTGACCCTGATTCCCTCTGCATATGGGTGGGAGTAAACTGATATAAAGACTTGTACGGTATGGCAGAAGTGGAATGAATTGCATCTGAACTGAAGACTCATTTGTCTTCCTCCCATCTGGATACCTGAACTCCCTAATTCCAGCAGCAAGTACAGTGCATGCATGAGGCCCTGCCAAAATGCTACATTGTTATTTGTGGGGAGAGTAAAAACAATGCACACACACATGCGCACACAGCCAGCACACACTACAAATAGGTGCCAGACCCTATGTATCAATTTGTGACATTTCTTTCAATTCTCATAATAGTTCTTTAATTCAATTAAAATGTGGAGGGTGCCTATTCTGAGGAAGATATTTCTATTCTCATTTAATGTGAGAAAACTAAAACACAAAATGCGTAAGGATTTTGCCTGAGTAACTGCAGAGTCCCAAATCCACGCCACTCACTCTGAATTGCTCCAGCACAGCCCAGCCTCAAGCCCCATGCCCCAGTCCCTTCCCTGCTCTGGCTGGAACCCAGGGCCTCTCAGATTGATGAAGACAAAGGGTCCTGGTACATGACCTTGAGCAAATCTCACTTCACTTTTCACAGCTCTGATTTTTCTTAGTAAAATGAAGAACTTTAATGGACAGATTTTCAAAAAAATGTTTGTGTCACCCAATGTATAAAACAAGCTATTTGTAAAGAAGCTGCTTTGGTTGAAACAGAAGTGGAGTCCAAGGCCTGACCTTGGCTTTTTCTGACATTTCTTTCTCTTAAATCAGAAACCAACTGTCCTATTTGGTTCCATTCTGTTCTACTCTTCTTTTTCCTTTTTTATTTTTAAAAATAAATATCAACAACATGGAAAAATTAGTAAAAATTAATATGAATTTTTATCTGGGAATTTTTATGTGGTCGGTTTTGCTATAACAAGACATTTGTGTTCCTAAAAATCATCATGCTGAGAAAAATCTCTTAAAACCACAGGGCTATTGAAAAAAAAATGGAGATGGGGCAAAATACTCAAGACTTTGTCAGTGACCCCAGTGAGGTTGAAGAGGACTGATCACTCTGCTCAAAGGTGGGGACCTGCTCTGATGGTCCCTTGCTGACCCTATACATGGCCGTTAGCCCAACAGGCCACAGTTACTTAGTGGACGTGCACCGAGGCATTTATTATAGATCTGCCCCCCACTTCAATCTCTTCAATCCTCGTTTCCATCCCATGGAATTCTCCAAGTCCCTGAAAACCAAGCTCTAACATTGCTCCCCAAATTTCATTTATAGACAATTAGACCTAAATTCTTAAAGGTTGGTAAGAAAAACGATGGGAAATACAGCTAGCACCAGAAAAAAATGATGACAACGTACAAGGGTTCATGCTAAATTCTTTATAACCATTATTTCATTTAGTCCTCAAACAACCTCTGAAGTGCACATTGCTATTCTTCATTTAACAGACACAGAAGACTTAGTCATTTGTCCCAAGTGTACACAGGAGGTGAATGACTAACTTGGAAACGCACACTCTGATTTGCCTCATGTGTGACTGACGCACCCTGAACTCCACACTAATCTGTGCTGCTTCTTGAGAGGAGTCCTGGATATCTTGAGTTGCAACCTGAGGCCTTTTCAGTTATCTACATACTGACCACACTTACTCTCCACTTCTAGCTCATTCTGCCAAATTGAATGTCTTTCTTTCTCTCTGCCTCCCTCTTCTCCCTTCCATTCTTCCAGCTACCAGCTGCCCCATCTTTCCAAACCAGACATCCAATATTTCTGGGATTGAGCTTCAGATTAATGGCCTCCGTCAGTGCCTGTGTCTAGCCTGCCTCATGTGACCCTCAGAACCATGTCTGCCACTTGTTTGCACACCTTGGTGCTTGCCTGGATCTGGGTGTGGTTCTCCTGAACTTCCTCCTGCCGCAGTCTTCCTCTTGTACCACCAGATCTAAATGGATCCTTAATGAAAACCTTTCTTATTATTGGACATAGAGTAAAGTTCTTCATCTTCTCTGCAGGCATAAATACTTTGCTATCTATGTTGCTTCTGAACCTTACTAACAGGCTGAAAATGCTAATGTTTCAGTTAACATAGAATAACAGCTAAATCTTTTTCTCAGGAATCTCTAACTTTCCAACCAGCATCCAGTTCTGCCATCAAAGCTTATTTTCTTCTTGCTGTATTTATAGTAGCCAGATGCCTTTCCTGTGGGTATGGATATTATGTGTGTGTCTTCAAGTGCGTTTTTTTCCCCTTTACGATGGAGGATATTGAGCTTTGAACAAACTTGCACTGAATTGTTCATTTGTACAGGGAATTAATTGTCTTTGCTATTTCTGTTTTCAAAACCAGGACACCTACTGCCCTTTCACACTCAAAATGATAGCTGTCAAAGTAGATTAATGAACACCATCAAGCAGATTTGAAAAAGGCAGGAGAATTGATGAGATAATTGTGTCATTAACAGTAGGAACAGTAGATAGAGGAAAATGAATTAATTGATGTATGCACCAAACCAATCTTTTAGAAATCAAATACTTTTCAAGATTAAGGAAATTATGGTCAATTTTCCTGGGCAGTAGACCCTGTTTTCTGCTGCAGAAAATAATGGTGGGACAGCCTATCTGTCCTCTCCGGAAAAAAGACTTTGCTGGCTTGAAATTACGCTCTCATGAACCAATTAGGTTTCAGCACCATGATTGTTCCTTTTCTTCTATTAGGATCTGAGAGTTGAAAGAAAGTCTTATTCTCTGGGTGGTTGTTTTGCTTACACTGCTCCAGTGTGGAACACACTCCTTCGAGGTAGTCAAAAATGGGAGCGGTCAAAGTGTTTAAGCAAATCCAAACAGCAATTCAATTGTTAGGAAGAGAGGGTGGGAATGAAATGTGCGGTCGGCACGAGGTATCACTTCCTGCCAGTCTCCATTTCACACCTTCAGAATGGTTGTTTGCTGAAAGTGTGGGACAGAGACACTTCCTTATTGTGCTTATATATACACTGAAGAAAAAAAAGACTGTGTGTTAGAATCTAATTGACGAAGAAAAATTGTTTTTGCATTGCTTTTGTACTGTGACAGCTCTTATGTTATTTAAAAAGAAATAGGGTGCATGTTTTTATGCTAAGAAAATGCCTTTTCTTCTTTTATTGTGAAGGGAGTGATTTTTTGATCAAAAAAGAGTTCCTTGTTTCCCAGGCTTCCCAGAGCATAGAGCGTTGGTTACAATAACAGGCTTTCTACTATGTAAAGTAAACCATATTGAATAGTCAAATACCATTTTTCTTTTGTTAAAAAAAACCTTGAAGATCACATTTCACCCTCTTTATTTCACAGATAAATAAAAAAATGGAAATCACTAGAGGGTCAGTGACTTACCTGAGTTCTCATACTTCTTTTCAAGCTGATTGGACTATGCCATTATTCCATCGTTTCCTATGTATGATTAATTATATCTCCTCGGTGAACCTACATACATTTATGGGCATATGACTGTTAAGAAGTATATTTTGCCCTGGAGCTTCTTTATGTCTGGCAGAAAAGGAGAGGGTTGAATATTTATACTCTCGTCAATAGAAAGACTCTGAGCCCTGCCCAATTCTAAACTATGGAGAGGCCCATGGGGGCTCTAGCAATTCCTTAGAAAAACACCCATGGCTTGGTTTACAGCAGGACTGACAAGAAGATTAAGCCAATCTCTTATGTCTTTCCTATTTACTGCTTCTGGCCTCAGTTCAGTTACACCCTTGTCCTAGACCAGCATCCTGGGGAATGATAGAACTTCGTGGCTTTTTCAGTGGGAAAAAAAATCATACTGACATTTTAATTTCCATTTTAACATATCAGAGATTCATTTAACTTCATTGGTTTTATTCTTGAATATAGTTGTCTTATGGTGAAAATCTAGTATGAGTAATATTAAAATTACTTATCATTTGCTTTATCCATACATATGTATATGTATATAAATATATGCGGGTGTATATGTGTACACATTTGTTTTCCTCTGAGTTTTTTGTTACCAATTCGATATAGTCAGATTTGCTTGCTTTATTTTGGTTCCAATTTTAAGGCTTGCTTTTTTGTTCATTTTGATGGGGTTTTTAAATTTTAATACGGTAACACATTAACATAGTCCCCAAATCAGAGCTATATAAAAAGCACTCTCAGAAGTTTATCTTCATCTGTGTCTCTTCCACAGTTTCCCCTTCAACCATGTGCTATATGTAGGCATTTTTATTAAGTTCTAGATTTTCTTTTAGGGTTTCTGCTGTAGTTGTTGTTGTAAATATTTATATATCATTGTGTGTTCTTTGTTCTTACTAAATATAGCAAGTAGTTTCCATTGTTCGACATATAGTTATTTTCACTTGATAATATGTCCTGAAAATTATTCCATATTGGTATAAAGAGATCTTCCACTTTTGTTTTGCTGCATTGTTTTGATTTTCCAAGTTTTTTTTACCAGTCTTCTTATTGATCAACATTCAAGATGTTTCCAGTTTTTAAACATTACAGATAATGCTGCAATGAATCATCCTGTTCCAATGTTATTTTGTATTCACAGAGTGTGCCATTAGGATAGATTCTAGAGGTAGAATTGCAGGATCAAAAGATACACTCATCTGTAGTATTGCTAGAGGTTGCCAAATTCTTCTCAACAGTGGAATTATTTTGTGTTTCTACTATTAATGTACGACAATGAATGTTTTCTAACAGCCTTGTCAACCCAGTTTATTGCCATTTTAAATTTACCAATATGATAGATGAGAAATGGCCCTTAATACTTTTTAAAAAAATTATGAGTGAGGGTGAGCATCCCTTCATATGTTTAAAAATGATTATTAAAGGCTTGTTTTGATGGCCATCTTTTAAAACCATAATTGTGTTTAAAACTCATATAATAACATTTCACAAGGATATCATCCTTCTTTGTGAATGAATCAACAGTGTATGACACTGTAAAAATATTTCAGAGTTTTATGTAAAGAAATTGTAGGTACTTTATTACCTACAATTTCTGAATTAATCTAGTGATTCAAGGTATTAGTAATTAAGAAGTTTCTCCTTATAAAAGTAGCATATGCTTTTTTTACTTGATAAAAAGACTATAGAATAGAAGTAAAAATAGTTATACCATCTAGAGGCAATATATTTTGGAATATTTCCTTTCAGTCTTTTTTCTTTGTTTATAAAAGGATTTTATTCATTTCAGTCATTATTTGCTTCATTATTCACTTTTCTGTCCTTTGTTTATAAAAGGGTTTATTCATTTAAGTAATTATTCACTTATCCAAACCTTTAGTCATGCAATACATTGTTGCTATTATTATTTGAACAAACCTTTAATTGTTAGATCAATGAAGAATAACAAAAAAATTTTAAACTATTTACCTTCATTTAGTCCTTCACTAATGCTTTGCTTTTCTCTTTTCTCTGTATAGATCAAGCTTCTGAGCTATATAATTTTCCTTGTTTCTGAAGAATGTTTAACATTTCTTATAAGGCATGTCTGCTGGTGATAAATTCTGTCAATTTTTGTCTATGTGAGAAAATCTTTCCCTTTCACTTTTGAAGAATACTTTTTCTGGATGCAGATTTTTAGGTTAGTTACATTTTTCTCTCAACAATTTAAATATTTCATTTCACTCTTTCCTAGCTTGCATGGAGAAGTCCAATGTAACTCTTTTTTTAAAATTTATTTTTTTATTTATTATTTCAGAATATTATGGGGATACAAACATTTTGGTTAAGATAATTGCTTTTGTACCATTTGAGTCAAACTTATAAATGTGCCCATCCCTCAGACAGTGTGCATTGTACCTGTTAGGTGTGAATTTTCCCATCCCCTCATCCCCCCTCCCATCTGCTCGATTTCCGATAAATTCTTATTTTTGTTCCTCTATCAGTAAGGTATGATTTTCCTCTGACTTCTTCCAAGATTTTCTCTTTGTCTTTGATTTTCTATAGTTTGAATATGATATGCCTAAGTGTAGTTTTTTTGTATTTATCTTGTTTGGTGTTTGTGTTTCCAGAATCTGTCACATGATATCCGTAATTAATTTTGGAAAATTCTCAGTCATTATTACTTTAAATATTCTTCTGCTCCTTTCATTCTCCTCCTTTTGGTATTTTTATGTACCTATGTTACATCTTTTTTAATAGGACCACAGAGTTTTAGATAGC
>RJWJ010031479.1:0-19198 GCA_004363605.1 Indri indri
AGACAAAAATGTTATGACCAGGGGCTCACAGAAACCTAACTCTTTACTTCCCCCTAAAAGCAAAGGTCCAGTGCTCACTAATTCAGTGTTTGCAGCGACTTTATAGAACGTAACTACCGACAATAATGAGAATTGACTGTAGCCGCTTCCTCATTGACTCTGTCATGGTGTGTTGTTTTGGTCGAAATACATGAAGAAAATTCAGCTTCTCACAGATAGGTAGCTGGAGAGGGAAGAGTACTTTAATCAGCTTTTTAGGTAACTGGCTATTCTTGTAGACTACACCAAAATGCTACACGTTTTGGTTTCTTAAAGGACAGTTACGATGTGGAATCCGAAGCTCTGTCAGTGAACTTTTTGAACTCTATTAACACCGAAATCCATTAAGCTAATTTTCTACCCATGCATGATTTTGAAACATCATGCATTTGTCATTTGAAAAATATTAGTTCACTGAATTACACAGATCTTCCAAATGTTAACACATTTCATTATTCAATAGCAAAAAGCCACATTTGTTAATATCGCCACCAATCTTACCAAAAGTCTTTAAGTGTTGGGAAGCTGTCCAGATTACAATGTTGAATACGAGTTTTCCAAAGTTCGGATTTTTACTTAGAAGCTCAAATTTTATCCTTGACAATAAAGACTGTCCCTTATTTTCCTTAAACTGACAGATACGTTTCTTTCAATTTTGCAAAACTGTCCACCAGATATCCATGTCAGAATAACCACCGTTGGTCTGTCTAAAAATAGTATTCCATGAAAAAAGTGGCTAGTGAGGTTTGCACTTCAAACAATCACACTAGAGGGTTTTTTTTTTTTCCTGGAGACAGCTACGAGAGTGCTTCAGTGCATAGCAAATGCTTTATGTGTACTTTATGCACACCCTCATCACACAGAATACTGAAAAGGCATGTACTCAAGAGTTGAGATTTAGTCCCAAAACAATAAATGTTGGCGTGGATGGGGAGAGATAGGAACACTCATACACTGCTGGTGGGACTGCAAACTAGTGCATCCTCTGTGGAAAGCAATATGGAGACACCTTAAAGAGATACAAGTAGAAGTACCATTTGATCCAGCAATCCCATCACTGAGCATCTACCCAAAAGAACGAAAGACGCTCTATGAAAAAGACACCTGCACCCGAATGTTTATAGCAGTACAATTCACAATTGCAAAGATGTGGAAACAACCCCAGTGTCCATCAATACATGAGTGGATTAATAAAATGTAGTATATGTATACCATGGAGTACTATTCAGCTGTAAGAAACAATGGTGATACAGCACCTCTTGTATTCTCCTGGAAAGAGCTGGAACGCATTCTACTAAGTGAAGTATCCCAAGAATGGAAAAACAAGCACCACATGTAGTCACCATCAAAGTGGTATTAACTGATCAACACATAAATGTACATATAAGAATAACATCTATTGGATGTCAGGCAGGGGGGAGGTGGGAAGGAGGGGGCGGGTATATGCATACACAAAGAGTGCAATGCGCACCATCTGGGGGATGGCCACGCTTGAAGCTCGGACTTGGGTGGGGAGCTGGGGGCAAGGGCAACGTACGTAACCTAAACATCTATACCCCCATAACATGCTGAAGTAAAAAAAAAAAAGAGTTGAGATTTAAGAAGATGAAAAATTTTAATTGCTTTATCAAGTACATGCTAAATTAAAACTGGCTTTTTTTAAAACTGTGAGTGAGTGGCAATGAGGAACATAATGACCTGGTACAGCCTGATCCATACTTAGATGCCAGACATTGTTACTCCCCATTGCTTTTGCACCATCAGTGAACAGATTAACACAGTGCAAAAAGGCCAATAATATCATATTATTATCAAAATAGTTTTGGCCCTGCAGAACTCCCTAAGGGGTCTCAGTGACACCTCATCCCAGGGATTTGCAGACCGCATTTTGCAAACCGTCATCAAATGTAATAAATCCTATGGAAAAAAAAAATAATCAAAAAGCCCAACAAGAAAGCCTTTGGGAAACAACTTCGGGAACCTAGTCTGGCCCCAGGCAGACCCTGCCGTTTTTATTTTGTTTTTGTTTTTCAGTTGTAGGAAGGACACTTAATGTGAGATCCACCTTCTTCTCGACAAATGTTTAAGTGTATACTACAGTATTAGCTGTAAGCACAATGTTATATAGCAGATCTCTAGAACTTATTCATCTTGTATAACTGAAACTCAGTGACTTATTAAAACTTCCCATCCTCCCTCCCCAGCCCAGCCCCTGGCAACCACCATTCTAGTCCATATCTATGACTTTGACAATTTTATATACCTTGTATGAGTGGAACCATGCAGTATCTGTCCTTCTGTGACTAGCTTCTTTCACTTAGCATGATGTCCTTCGGGTCCATCCATATTGTAGCATACGATAGTGTTTCCTTATTTTTTAAGACTAAATAACATTTCATTATATGTAAAAAAAATCCTAAAGACTCCACACAAAAAAACACTATTAGAACTAATAAATGAATATAGTAAAGTTGCAGGATACAAAAATCAACACACAAAAATCAGTTGCATTTCTATACACTAACAATGAACTATCCAAAAAGGAAATTAAGAAACAATGTCATTTACAGTAGCATTAAAAAGAATAAAATACTTAGGAATAAACTTAACCAAGAACGTGAAAGACTTGTACACTGAAAACTACAAATCAGCAATGAATGAAATTAAATAAACCACAAATAAATGGAAAGACACCCTATTTTCACAGATTTGAAGAGTTAATATACTACCCATACTACCCAAAGTGATCTACAGATTCAATACAATCCCTATCAAAATCACAATGGCATTTTTTTACAAAAATAGAAAAAAATCCTAAAATTTATTTATAACTATAGAAGACCTCAAATAGTTAATCTTGAGAAAGAAGAACAAAACGGGAGGCATCCAACTTCCTGATTTCAAAATATATTACAAAAGTATAATAATTAAAACAGTATGGCAGGACTGGGTGCAGTGGCTCACTCCTGTAATCCTAGCACTTTGGGAGGTCCAGGTGGGAGGATCACTTGAGGCCAGGAGTTTGAGACCAGCCTGACCAAGAGCAAGACCCTGTCTCTACAAAAAAATAGAAAAATTAGCTGGGTGATGGTGTCCACCTGTAGTCTCAGCTACTGGAGAGGCTGAGACAGGAAGATTACTTGAGCCCAGGAGTTCGAGGTTGCAGTGAGCCATGATGATGTCACTGCACTCCAGCCTTGGCAACAGAGCGAGACTCTGTCTCAAAACAAAAACAAAAACAAAAAACAGCATAGCGCCAGCATAAAAACAGACACATAGACTAATGAAATAAAATGGAGAGCCCAGAAATAAACCCAAACATATACAGTCAACTGATCTTTGACAAGGGTGCCAAGAACACAATGGGGAATGGAAAGTCTTCAACAAATGGATGTCACATGCAAAAGAGCCTGCCTTTTTTGACTATGGGTGACCCGAACTATTCCCATGTCCCCAATCCCTTGCAGGTACTAAACATCCCTTCCATGCCAGGGGCTTCCCGGGTAGTCTACAGACACATTTGAAGGGTACAAACCCTTGGTTTGGAATACCTGAGTTTGAACTCCACTACCCCCTCTGCAGCTTAGGGCAAGTTGTTTAACTTTTCCAAGCTTGTTGCATCTGCAAAACGGGAATGACAGGAACTACCCCATGTGGACGTAGTGAGGGTTAAACGAAGCACATAGGAAAGGCTCGATAAAAGTCAGTTGCTGTGATTCTCCAGGGCGTGGAGGAGGGGGAGGCACTAGCTGTGCGTGCAGAATGTACGGGGGCAGCACTGATTCATGCCGCAACGTGGATAAACCTCAACGACGTTATTCTCAGAAAACAATTTTAAAATGGGCAAAGGACCTGAATAGACGTTTCTCAAAAGGAGACATACAGACCGCCGCAGGTTCGTGAAAAAAATGCTCAGGATCATGAATCATCAGGGAAAGAAAATTAAAATCACAATGAGCTATCACCTCACCCTTTTTGCATAGCTATTATCAAAAAGACAAAAGGTAAGTGTTGGACGCAGAGAAAAGGGACTCGTTGAACACTGCTGGTGGGAAGGTAAATTGGTAAATCTATTCATGGAAAACAGTATGGAGGTTCCTCAAAAAATTAGAACTAGAACTACCATATGATTCGGTTATCCCACTACTGGGTATATATATCCAAAGGAAGTGAAATCAGTATCTCGAAGGGATATGTGTGCTCCCATGTTCATTGCAGCAGTAGTCACAATAGCCCAGATACGGAAGCAATGGCCGGGCTCCATAGCTCATGCCTGTAATCCCAGCACTCCGGGAGGCCGAGGCAGGAGGATCGTTCGAGGTCAGGAGTCTGAGGTTGCTGTGAGCTATGATGACACCACTGCACTCTAGACGGGGCAACAGAGCAAGACTTTGTCTCAAAAAAATAAAATAAAATAAAGAAAAGATATGGAAGCAACCTAAGTGTCCATCAGTAGAGGAATGGATAAAGAAAATATGGTGTATATACGCAATGGAATATTATGCAGCAGTTAAAAAAGAAGAGAATGCTGTCATTTGTGACAACATATGGATGAACCCAGAGGGCATTATGTGAAGTGAAATAAGCCAGGCACAGAAAGGCAAATACCACATGATCTCACTGATGCATAGAATCTAAAAACGCTGGACTCATAGAAGTTGAGAACAGAATTGTGGTTACCAGGGGCTGAAGTGGGCGATTAAGGGTATTGGGGAGATGTTATCAAAGAATACGAAATTGCAGTTAGATAGGAAGAACAAGCTCAAGAGATCTATTGTACAACGCGGTGACTATAGTTTATAACAACATTATATTCTTGACAAACACTAAGAGAGTAGATTTTAAGTGTTCTCACCACAAAAATAACTTCGTGAGGCATTGCAGATATTAATTAGCTGGGTTTAACCATTCCATGCTGTATATATACTTCAAAACATCGTATTATACATGATAAATACACACAATTTAAATAAAATTTAAAAATAAGAATAATATTTAAAACATACCTAAAAAAAAAACAAAACAAAACATTATGCTCAGTGAAACAACCCAGACATAAAAGGCCACATAGTATATGATTTCATTTATACGAAATATCCAAAATAGGTAAATCCATAGAGACAGGAAGCAGGTGGGTGGTTGTCAGGGGCTGGGGGAGGGGGGGTGGCGAGTGACAGCTAATGGGGACGGGGTTTCCTTTAAGGTGATGAAAAACTAGTTCTGGAACTAGATAGAGACGGTGATTGCACAACAGTGTGAATTATACTCTTTAAAGGAGTTTATGTGATGTGAATTTCACCTCAATAAAAACAAAAGGGAGTACCAAAAAACTCAGTATTTCAGAGACATAATATTTCAATGCAATATTTTTTTAAATCAAAATGAATGTCAAAAAATCCACAGTGAACAAATATCAACATGTTCAAAACAGGGTCAAAATTTCTAATTTTTTTCCTCCTGCTTCAGGCTTCTGCAGGGCTCAGTTCAACGCTCGGACTGATTCCGTGTTGAACATATTTGATGTGTTGTTCGCTGTGGACTTTTTGCATTAATTTTGTGGGATTTTTTAAATTATCGCCATTAGAATATTATTTAGTTTAATTACAGAGGTTTTTTTGGTGTTCCCTTACATGTTCCATGCTGGGCAAGTTCCTCACCCTCACCCTGGCCCTGTGAGTCTCTGGTTTCTCCATAGTAAAGGCTACTGGCTCTTTTGTACAGGTGTAGAAGCTCAAAGAGGTTAAGTAGCAGCCCACGGTGTTAATAAATAGTGGGGCCAGGCCCGGAGCCCACGTCTGTCTGGTTCAAACCTCTGGCCTCCCTAGGTCCGCTCTGACCAGTGGCTCCACCTCTGGCCGCAGTGTTAGGAGGGCAAGGCCAGCTCAGACGGAGCATCCCCAGGCTGTCCCATATGACTGCCCTGGCTGCAAGGTGGAGCCTGAGACAGAGGAATTGAGGCTAATTCCTCTGTGGGAGACGCTCCCTATTAATTAATTAGGGCAGAGCTGGCCTGAGGCATCCCCTCAGCCCCCAGAGTCATTAAGGGAGAGAGGGGTCTCATTATCAGCTGGCAGCTTCCCCTGCATTCCCAGAGCCCTGGAGGGAGCAGAGGAGAGGGGAGGAGGGCCAGGTCTCTCTCTCCTGATCCACCCCTTCTGTCATTACCAGAGTGGCCTGATACATGAGTGAAGTGTCCAAAAGCACATGTGGAATTTCAGGGAAGAAAAGAAAGGAAAAGTCAGAGATGGAGGGGTTAAGTACCCTCCCTCTCAAATCCAGTCTGCATTTATATTTATACAAAATATCCAGAACAGGTAAATCCATAAAGACAGAGATCAGATTAGTGTTTGCCAGGGGCTGGAGGGAGGAGGGGGTGGGGAGTGACAGCTAGTGGGTACGGGGTTTCCTTGCCGGGCAGTGACAACGTTCTTGAACTAGACGGTGGTGACAACCGCACAACACTGTGAATGTACCAAATGCTGCTGAACCTTAGACTTTCAAATGGCCTATTTTAGGTTATCTGTATTTTACAATTTTGTAAAAAATCAGTCTCCTTCCAATGTATGATTATTTACTCAACATTTTATTAACATCTGCTTTGTGCCTGGCATTGTACTGAGAAGGGAAGCCTCACCCTGCGCTCGAGCTCTGTCTCGGCGATAAATCGTGCTGGAGACCTTCCGTGTGGCCTTCAGGGACACTCTCCATGTGTCCTCCCTCTGTCCTGTGTCCAGGAACACTGACCCTTGTGGATCACACCAGCAGGCTCCCTTGCTCTCTGGCTCATGGCTGAGTGCAAGCAATGAAAAGCCCTTGCAGACAGCCAGAGGGGTGGAGGAGAGTGAGGCCAGAGTATTTATTCCTTCGGGTCCCTCCCTGCATGCTCCCTGCAGATTGGCCCTAGACTGCAGCCCACAGGTCCTGGAGGGCAGCCCCTTCCAGGTTTCAAGAAGGACAGCTCTCTTCCTTCTCTGCTTCCGCCCAGGGGTGATAACAACTGCCAGGTGCTGCCAGCTCCAGGTTACCCCCACACCCGTCCTGCAATCCTGCATGGCTTCCTTACCCCCTACCACATCTTGACCAAACTCCCCTCAAATTACCCAGCTGGAGTGTGTCCGTAGTTCCTGCTGAGACTTCCCTCTAGACTGGTATTTAGAAGAGGAAGCAGAAAAATAAACAGGTAATTAGAAGTAGAGTCGAGTCACCACGGAATACCATTCAGCCATAAGACAAGAAGGAAGTCTTGCCATTTGCGACATCATAGATGAACCCGGAGGACCATGATGTTATGTGAAATAAGCCAGGTGCAGAAAGACAAATACTGCATGATCTCACTCATGTGGGGAATCTTAAAAAGTTGACCTCAACTTTTAGAGGGAGTAGAATGGTGATTACCAGAGGCCAGAGTGGTTGGGGAGATGTTGCTCAAAGGACACCAAATTAATTTCAGTTAGGAGGAATGAGTTCAAGAGATCTATTATCCGACATGATGACTATAGATAATAATATGTTGTATCTTTGAAAATGCCAAGAGAGTGGATGCAAAGGGTTCTCACCCAAAAAATAATAACTATGTGAGGCAATGTGCATGTTAATTTGCTAGATTTAGTTATTGCACAATGCATTTATACTTCAAAACATTATGCTGTACACAGTAAATACACACAATTTTCTCTGTCAATTTTTTTTTTTTTGAGACAGAGTCTCACTGTGTTGCTGGGCTAGAGTGCCATGGTGTCAGCCTAGCTCACAGCAACCTCAAACTCCTGGGCTCAAGCAATCCTTCTGCCTCAGCCTCCCAGGTAGCTGGGACTACAAGTATGCACCACCATGCCTGGCTAATTTTTTCTATATATTTTTAGTTGTCCAATTAATTTCTTTCTATTTTTAGTAGAAACAGGATCTCGCTCTTGCTCAGGCTGGTTTCGAACTCTTGAGCTCAAGCAATCCTCCTGCCTCGGCCTCCCAGAGTGCTAGGATTACAGGCGTGAGCCACCACGCCCGGCCTTCTCTGTCAATTTTTAAAATTGATTTAATTAAAAAACTTTTAATTCCAGATCCCCAATGTTGATGTAAATAATTGTATCAGGTTGCTTACGTATAAACAAAAATAAAACTTGACATTTTAAAAAAAAAAGTAGAGTACAGTAATAGAAGTGTTCTCGGTGGTAGATCCAGGAGCTGGAGTACCCCAGAAAGGAACACAGAGCAGCAATGTCGTTAATGGGAAAGAGACAGAGAAGAAAAAGAGGGCAAAGATTTTTTTAAATTATTTTACTATCAAGGTAATACATATTCATTGTAGAAAATTTGAAAAATGCAGAAAGTATAGAAGAAAACACTGTAGAAAAAAATCACCCAAATCCTATTCAAAATCACCACTAAAATGTTGGTGGATTGGCCAGTCCCAGTGGCTCATGTCTGTAATCCTAACACTTTGGGAGGCCAAGGCAGGAGGATCATTTGAGGCCAGGAGTTCGAGACCAGCCTGAAAAAGGGCAAGACCCTGTCTCCACAAAAAATAGAAAAATTAGCCAGGCATGGCGATGCTCACCTGTAGTCCCAGCTACTCAGGAGGCTGAGGCAGGAGGATCACTTGAGCCCAGGAGTTGGAGGCTGCAGTGAGCTATGATGACACCACTGCACTCTAGCCCAAGTGACAGAGCAAGACTCTGTCTCAAAAAAAAAGTTTGGTGGATTGCTTTCCAAATGGGGATATCTTTCCTAGTTCAAAGTTAGAATCATGCCTACATGTTACAACGTGGATGAACCTTAAAGACATCCCACTAAGTGAAAGAAAAAACAGACACAAAAGGACAAATATTGTATGATTCTGTAACCATGGGACCAGCTTACACTGATTTGCCATCGCTTAAGTTGCTAAAGAAACTTGATGTATGAGTTAGATGTTGCTGGGTAACAAATTATCCCCAACATTAGCAGCTTAAAATAGCACATGATGATACAAGTTCCTGTGTGTCAGGATTCAGGGCACATCTTAGCTGAGTCCTCTGGCTCAGTTGGGGTCTCTTACCAGGCTGCAGACAGGATGTCAGGTGGGGCCGCTGTTTTATCCGAAGGGTCGGCTGGGGGAGGGGTCTGCCTCCGAGCTCACTCATGCGGTTGTTGGCAGGATTTGGTTGCTCGTGGGATGTCAGACTGGAGGGTTTCTGGTGCTTGCTGGCTGTTGGCCAGAGGATGCCCTCAGTTTTTTTGCCACATGGGCTTGTTCGTTGTGCTGCCTACAACATGGTAGGTGGCTTCCCTCAGAGTGAACACGCAAAAGGGCAAACAAGAGAGAGCAAAACAAGCATCTCTCTGAAACCTAACCTCAGAAGCGACGTCCCATCACTTTTGCTATATTCTCTCTTGGTTAGAAACAAGACAGTAGGTCCGGCCCACACTCAAAGGGAGGGGATTACACAGGGTGTGAAGACCAGGAGGTTGGGACCATTGAGGGCCATCTTCAAGACTGCCTGACTCACCCCCCAACCACCAAAAAAAAAATCAACAACTGTATTTTAGGGGTGGGTGGCAGACAGCCAGCTGGTGAAAGACGCAGAACAGAAGTGAAAAGAAAAAGTGTGACAGAGTATAGGGGAGGGAATTCAAGTTTCAGAGGATTGACAATTTCAAATGCTACCTAGAGGTCAAGTTAAACGGGATGGAAAAGCATGTCTGACAAGCTCCCAAATAGGACTGGTGCCGCTGGTCTGGAGACCCTATGGACAGTAACGTTTTCATGAAAGAAGCTCATCCAAAGTCTACAGACTATATGATTCCAATTATGTGGCATTCTGGAAAAGGCTAAAGTGACAGGAAAAAGTTCAGGGGTTCGGGGCAGGCAGGGATGAAAGTTGGCTCCGCGAAGCGATTCTCTATTAATCTGCAGTTGCGGAGATGTGTCATAACGCGCTGTCAAAACCCGTAGAATGTGCACCACTGGGAGTAAACCTGACGTCTGACTTTAGTCAATAATAATGCATCAATCTCGGCCCCTTGGCAGTAACAAACGTACCACTCTAATGCAAAATGTTCATAACAGGGGAAACGGGGGTCAGAGGGAAGTGTGAGGGGGATATGGGAACTATGTACTTTCTGTTCAATTTTTCTGTAAACCTAAAACAGCTCAAAAAATAAAATCTATTACTCTAAAAAAAAAAAGGACATTGATAATGGTTGCCTGGGCCATTTCAGGGGCCTGATGGGGGCAGGGGGGTGGTACAGCCATACACACTGGTCCTTGTCACTCACTGACCAGCACAGTGACCACCTTTGCAGGAGGTGACCGGGAAGAACCAGGAAGCACCTCCTCTCCCAGCCTGGGGCTTCCCACCATCTCCTGACACCTCCACCAGAAACGCGACCTCATTTCGCAAAGACAAAACAGATTCTAGGTCATATCCCCCTGGAATGAGAGACCAATTGATGCGATTACCTCCAAGAGAAAGGGGGCACCTACTAAAAGTAGAACCTGGCGCCCCAGAAGGGAAGACATTGGGGAACCTAAAAAGGGGTCTCTGATAATTACCTGCCAAGATTTCAGAGCGAAGGGCATCTCCATGCAATACCCAAAAAAGCAAAAGAAAAAAAAGAAGAAGAAGAAAAAGAAGAAAGAAAAGCTAGACGTTTTAGAAGCTTCTCCTTCTTACTCCATCCTTCAGTTTCACTCTATTTCACCCAAGGGCGAATTCTTGCTACTTTGCATTACCGGGTATATAGAACAGGCAGCCCCATCAAACATGGCTGCAGAAAGGAATTTCTGCAAAGCATCCTTTATTATAAAAATCAGAGAGCTAATTTCACAAAGAAATATGATTCCCCATTGGCCTGAGTTAGAAATATTTGGGAGGAGGAAGATGTGTACAACTATAAGGGCACACACAGAGGGAGGGAGAGAGAGAGAGAGAAGTATATAGGGAAATGGTTAAACGAGAGCAAGTTCAGAATAGATACCTCCAGCTAGTAAAATCAAAAATGCTTCTTATTTTCTTCATTATGTTTTTCTGTCTTTTGCGCATTTTACTTTATGTTGTGCTTTCATAGCATAAAAATAGGCTCAGTAGCTTAAGAGAGGTATCTGGGCTTAAAGAGTCATGAACTATTTCCCTACCTCTCAGGCTTATGTACATGTCCCTGTAGTGTATTTCCACTGTCGTCGTTTCTGTTCAGTCACACATAGCTGAATCTCCTGGAGACTGAGAGATAATCCCAGCCCTGTGATCAGTGGCTCCTTCCAAGCCCCTGCCCCGCTCAGGCTGGCCAGCCAGCTTTCACGGCGGAGCAGAAGATGCTTCGCCTGTCGCTCAAATGCAGGCATACATGTCAGACCAGAGAAGCATCCACAGTGGGCTAGAGGTGAGTTTTTAGAATTTGATATGGAGCGTCAAAACTGGGCTTGGGAGATGGAAAGGAAGAGAAGCTGGCCGGATTAAGCGATGGTCGGCACCAATTTCAATGCTTGGACTATGGTATTATGCACTAGCAATGTGTTGGTGTGAATGTGTTCAACCAATAAAAGACTGGAATGGGATGGACCGCACCTCCACTCAAAATCCTCATAGGTAGGGCTCAAGAACGCTTCTCAGGTATCTCCCAGGTAGCTTGGCACAAATTCTGCCCAGTAGAGGAGCACCATATTCCAGGCAGTAAACTAACCCAAATATATGAACATAGCAAAAAGTAGATGACTCAATGCAGAGTGTTGTCCCACGTGAGCAGTCTCCCTGGTTCTTTGTGAAACCCTCTCCGTACCTCCTGGTTTTGAAATAGCTCATTTGTGTGTTCGTTCAGTTAACAAAAATGCAAAGTAAAAACTTGCGTCCTATTTGCTGTGTGTCAGCTACAATGCTAAGCACTTCACTCTTACTAACTCATTTCATCCATGCCACAATCTTATCATCCTAGTTGACAGATGATGAAATATGGCACAGAGAAGTTAAGTGACTTGCCCAAGGTCACACAGTAAGTGCCGGAACCACACTTGAAACCCAGATCCTCTGGTTCTAGAATATTGACCATGACACTGTCTTGACTCTTTGTGAAGATTTGTTGGGCCGGATACCACACTGGTCCCGGTGGTAATGACTGTGATAAACGCACATTCTCACAAATCTTTGAAACGAGCCTGCCCCCGTCTCTTCCTGGTCACCCTAAAGAACATAACGGTGAATCTCCAGCATGGCTGGCCTGGGAGACTTTGGGTGTTCATCTTATTCTTCCCCGTGACTGAATGATCCTTTGGTTGCAAAGGCAGGTTCATTCATTCCTTCTTCATTTTTGCACCTCTCATTCACTCAACAATAAAACATTTATTCATTCCTGCCATATACTCATTTAATAAATATTTATTGAGTGCTTGCTCTGAGCTACTATCTGTGCTGGGTGCTAGATGGGGGGGATGCAGTGGTATATAAGAGAGACAAAGTCAACGCCCTCAGGAAGCTCACAGTCTGATGGGGAAGGCAACAAAGGACACAAGTTGAAAACAAATAAATGTCCATTGTTGGCTGGATGAATACACAAAATTATGGTATATAAACACAATGGAATATTATTCAGCCATTAAAAGGGATGAAGCATTGATCCATGCTACGATGTAGAAGAACCTTGAAAACACGATGCCAAGTGAAAGAAGCCAGACATGAGAGGTCACGTGTTGCATGACACTATCTATATGAAATGTGCAGAACTGCAAACCCACACAGACAGAAATGCAGATGCGTGGTTTCCAGGAGCCAAGGGAACAGGGGAATGGGAGTGACTGCCAGCAGGGATGAGGTTTTATTTGGGGGTGATGACAATGTTAGAACTAGATACAAATGGTGCTTGTACAAACGCCTCTGAGTTGTGCACCTTAGAATCATTCGTTTCATTTATGAGAATTTCATCTCAAAAAAAAAAGAGAGAGAGAAGCAAATAAAGTGGTCACAGCATGTGATTGGTGCCTTCTATTTCTTCATCCCACGTGTATTCAGGACCCGCTATGTGGCGTGAACTACTAGGCAGTGAGAATACAAGACCAGCACGGCTCCCACTCCCGAGGCCCTTAGATTCCTCTAGGGCAGGTAAGGGGTGACCCAAAAATTAAAAAGTAAACAAATAATGGATGAGATACTTTCAGATAGTTGTGAGTGCTATGAATACAGTAAAGGTAAGACTAAGAGAGCATAACCGCGAGACCAGCTCTAACCGAGTAACCATTGCTTAAGTTGTTACAGAGGACACAGAGCCAGAACTGCATGTCGTGCAGCCCCTGCACGTGCAGCAGGATGAAGCCTTAACCTCCTAATTGTTGACAGCAGCAGCCTGGCACACCCACTGCATTGACATCACCCGGACTAGTTAGGAACGTAACAGTTTGACCCACTCACCCCTCCAGATCCGGGAACGTTGCCTTCTGTCTCTCTGCTAGTCGACTTGCGATAAAACTCTTTTCCTCCTCAAAAGCCGGCTCCCCCCTATTGGCTTCTACGCGGTTGTGCAGCAAACCCGTTTCTCGGTAGCAAGAGCTCCTTTTGAGTAGTCAAGGAAAAATCTAAGAGGTGGGACCTCCCTGAAGAACACCAAGAACTCAGCCAAGGAAAAATATGAAGATTGAAAAGGAACCAGCCATGGGAAGGACATGGAAAGGAGTATTCCGTGCAGAGGGAACAGCAAGTTCAAAGTTTAGAAATGGGAAAATGCTTAGGATGTCCTAAGAGCTGGAAGAAGGACCATATTGCTGGAGGGTTGCTGGATGGGGACTTGCCCAAGGAGTCAGAATTCCAAAGCACGTAGGCCAGGCTCCAAAGCAAAGACTCCATCCTACCCCTCCCCCAGCTTTTCCCCTCCCCCACCTCTGGAATTCTGTCTTCGTGTTGCCTCGGTCGTCGCCACGGTGATGGGCACTCTCAGTTCACTCGCTCTACAGACCAGGAGTGTGTGTCGTTGGGAGGGGTCCCCGTCCCTCCGCGTAGGGATCCCGGGCCAGTCCGGGGCACCAAGCAGGGACCATGCCCGTGTTGGCACCCCCGGCTGAGCACAGCCAGGACACTCGCGTCGGGGCCCCAGCATGGCGCGAGGCCACACGGGCCGAAATGAGGAAGGCGCACCATGTGACTGAGCGCTGCGGGCAGGAGGCGGTGGCCATGTGGCAACCCAAGGACAGCGTGCGGGACCCGAACGTGGCGCACCACCTGTGCCGCGCCGCCTACATCCCTCCTCGGCGCTTCCGCGTGGAGATGCTCCGAGGTGGAGGCCACGTGGAGAAGCCGCCGCCGGGCGAGGGCGTCACGCTGTGGAAGGGCAAGATGAAGTCGCCCGCCTGGCACGCCCGACTGCCGCTGCCTCTGCACCGCGACGCGCGCGCCCTGCAGACGGCCGAGGTGGTGCTCGCGCACGCGCGCGGGGCGCGCCTCACCGCCGCCCGCCTCGGCCGCGCGCAGCACCGGATCAATGGGCAGGTGCGGCAGCTGCAGCGCCAGCGCGAGGCCACCGACCGCAGGCTCAGCGAAGTGCGCAAGGGCCTGCTTATTAACCAGCAGAGCGTGAAGCTGCGGGGCTACAGGCCCAAATCTGAGAAGGTGGGGTTCCCCACCCCCAAGCCTAGTCGCAAAGACTGAGGTCTCCGCTGCTACCGGGTGTTCAGCCTGGGGGAAAACGTCCCCATAGAGAGAGAACACCTCTCAGGCCCCAACTCCGGTGAACAAAGGCACGAGAAAGAAGGGCACCCCAGGATGAGGTGCCTAAAGCCCCAAGTCCCTGAGGGCGAGACCCACCAAAGAGGATAAGATCTTCCACTCCCTTGCCGCAGAGGGGGAAACCATCCCAATCTCCCAGCCAGGGAGAGAGGGTGGGACTCGAAAGTCAGACGCTATCCAAGTCTTCCCAAAGAGCAAAACCCACAGCCCTCAGCCCAAGCATAAAATCAGCCACCCAGCTGCCAGGCGCAGAGTGTAAGCACCTCAGTGCTCCAATCCTAGTGAAAACACACTCCCAACTCCCAGTTGAGGAGAATAGCTGATGCCCCAGTCCCAACCAAGGTGAAGCCCTCTGAAATGTGAAATAAAACCCAACCCTCTAGCCTCAGGAAGTGAGAACCCTCCCCAGGCCTCATCTGAGAAAAAGAAGTCCTGCCTACAGAGTGAGACTTCAGACTCTCAGTCCTTGAACCTGAGAGTTAGGCCCCTGGCCAAGGAGAAAGTGTGAGACCCCCCTACTCCCGGTCCTGATGAAATCCCATTCCTAAAGTGAACCCCAAAAGGTGGGAACGTTCCAGCCTTCCTGGGAAGAGATGAGATCCCAGTGGGTGGGTTTCCTACTCTCAGCCCCCAGATCCAAAGAGTAAGACACCCTAAAAGGCACACCCTCATCGTCCCTGTGATGAGATCCCTCCATCTGTAGCTAGGGAGAGGAGATAAGACCATCACTGAGAAAGGAGTGCCCAGCCCCCAGCCACAGGGAGTGAGAATAACTCCCCCACCCAAGTTGAGTCACCTCCATCCCAGTCCACTGGGTTCTTATTGGTAAAAGGGAGGAAACCCCCAGCCCCAAACTCCAGAGGGTAAATCCCCCCAAGTGACATCCCCCTGAAAGGATCAAGCCTTCTCAGAGAGTGAGAGCCCCAAAGGATTAGAATGCCCCCAACTTTATCCTCCAGACCCAGAGTTTATGAGGTTGGCAAACCCTCTACTGCCCTGAAAAGAGAAATCTGTCTCCAGCCCTGTCCCGAGGGTGTGAGAGATTCCCTCCTTGTTTCCTAGATCCCTGACAGAGCTGACAGTATGCTCACCTGGGAGAAAGAGGAGCTAAAGACCATGAAGAGGAAAATGGAGGAAGACATGGAAAAATCAGAGGCCCTGCTCAAGGTTCGGAGTACCAGGGGCCAAGTTACGAGGGCTGGAGGGGGATCCCTGGCTGCCTGATGAACAAACCGCTCTGACATGGAGACTGTCACAACAGCACATCCCTCAACCCACACTGCCCTTATATTCCCTTCCCATTTCCATTTTGCAAAATGGAAAAACTGGGGCCGTAAGTGATGAAGCTGAGCTGCAAAATAACAATGAACACCCACTCTGTGCCAAACTGTGCAGTCATTGAATCAACTCTTTAAAATTGTCCTATGGAATAGAAACTATGATCCCCTCATGAGAGATGGGGAAATTGAAACTCAGAGAGATGTGACCTCACCTGAATCACAGAGCCGCCATTGGCGGGGCTGTGGTTTCAGCCCAGGTGTCTGGAGTCTAGCTCTTTACACTCTAAAGACTCCACCTTTGTCAATTTCAGCTAGGCATGGTCTCTCACTGAATTTCTTTATGAGGACACGAATGGAGGTGGGAAAGCACTGGATCTCAGGGAGCCTTTGGGACCTGCTAGGATTACCTGGTAACCTGTGTGTGCTTTTGACTTATCCCCTTGACCTCTATTAATCCAGCACCCTGTTGTCCCAGGCACCGTGCTTGGCATTGGGGATAAAGTATTGAACAGGACAGAACTGACCTTGCCCTTGCAGAGTTCCCATTCTAGGGGCATTCAAAGAAAAGGGACAAGCTGGGGAATGAGGCGGGATTTGGGGGCTGGTCTGCCGCTGTCCGTGGTGCTGAACTTCAAGAGGGAGCACCCCCTGACCCAAGGGCATACTCTTTCAAATCTGGTGATTCCTGAGAAATCCTTCCAGGAAGTCTGAAACAGGCAAGGGAGAAGACCATGACGGTGGACGTGGGAGGTAAGGACTTGAAAGAGAAAAAGGGAAGTAGGAAGGTGGGAAAAGACAGGTATAGATAGAAAACAGGCTGCTGGAGAGGACCTGGGGTGGATTTTGCTGGAGAAAAATGTCCACCACTAAGCAGACTTGTTTGAGTTTAAAACCATGAATTCAAACTTCCAAAGTGGCCATCAGAACTTTCCTGGGGATCTCACCCTGTCCCACTGGACAACTTATTTCATTCCTTGTCTTCCTTCAGACCTCTACAACTCCCTGTTTCTTCCTCACTCTGCAATGACCCCAATGCATGGAAGCCACCAAAGGGAACCTCTCTCATTTTTACTCTGTCAATCCTGTAAGTCCATCTATCTCTGCACCCACCTCCTCCTGCATCATTAATATTTCCTTCTCTGTTGGTGCCTTCTCACCAGTGAACAAAGGGGGAGTTATTTTTTCATGGGTGCAGATCTGTTTGGGATGATGAAAACGTTCAGAAAATGGACGGTAGTGACGGTTGTGCGACAATGTGAATGTAGTTAACGCCATTAAACTGTACACCTAAAATGGTTAAAATGGCAAATTTTTATGCTACATCTATTTTGCCACAATAAAAAAGTCCGCCTTTCTTGATCCTACATGCCCCTCCAGACAATCCCTCATTTCTCGGGCTAGTCAATCTTGACTGCACATGCTGACTCGCTCACTTCCTTTGGGCAGGAACTGGACCTGTTTTACTGACCACTGCATCCTGACCAGCTGGCATGCTGCCCAGCATACAGTAGGGGCTTGATGAATATTTAAGTTAATGAACAAAATCCTATAATCCCAGCTCTTTGAGAGGCCGAGGCAGGAGGGTCGCTTGAAGTCAGGAATTCAAGACCTGCCTGAGCAACATAGTGAGACCCTACCTCTACAAAAAAAAAAAAAAAAATTAGTAGCTGGGCATAGGAGCACAAGCCTGTGGTCCTAGCTACCAGGAGGCTCAGATGGGAGGGTCACTTGAGCCCAGGAGTTCAAGGCTACAGTGAGCTATGATCATGCCACTGCACTCCAGCCTGGGGAACGGAGGAAGACCCTGTCTCTAAAAAACAAAAAAAATAGAAAGAAAAACTTTTAAATCTATTTTTTAACCAAATGAATAAATCCCAAAGATATATTAAGAGAAAGAAGCTGGATATATAGAGTGCACACTGTATGATTCCATTTAGATGAAGTTCTAGATTCAGTGAGCTTTTTCTTAAAGGGCCAGACACACACACACACACACACACCACATCTTCTTTATCCAGTCATCGACTGATAGACACTTAGGTTGATTCTATATCTTTGCTATTGTGAATAGTGCTGAGACAAACATATGAGTGCAGATATCTTTTTGATACAATGATTTCTTTTCCTTTGGGTAGATACCCAGTATCGGAATTGCTGGGTTGAATGGTAGATCTAATTTTAGTTCTTTGAGAAATCTCCGTACTACTTTCCATAGAGGTTGTACTAATTTACGTTCCCAGAAACAACGTATAAGTGTTCCCTTTTCTCCATATCCTCACCGTCATCTAATGTTTTTTGATTTTTTTAATAATGGACATTCTGACTGGAGTAAGATGGTGTCTCACTGTGGTTTTAATTTGCATTTCTCTGATGATTAGTGATGTTGAGCACTTTTTCATATGTTTTTTGGCCATGTATATGTTGTCTGTTGAAAAAATGTCTGTTCATGTCCCTTGCCCACTTTTTAATGAGGTTATTTGTATTATTTCCTGTTCAGTTGTTTGAGTTCCTTGTATATTCTGGATAACAGTCCTTTGTCAGGTGCATAGTTTGTGAATATTTCTTCCCATTCTGTAGGTTATCTCTTTACTCTGTTGGTCATTTCTTTTGCTATGCAGAAGTTTTTAAGTTTAAGTCCCATTTGTGTTTGTTTTTGTTGCATTTGCTTTTAGGGTCTTAGTCATAAATTTTTTGCCTAGGCCAATGTCCAACAGAGATTTTCCTAGGTTTTCTTGTAGAATTTTTATAGTTTCAGGTCTTACATTTAAACCTTTAATCCATCTTGAGTTAATTTTTGTGTATGGTGAGACAGGGATTCAGTTTCATTCTTCTGCATATGGCTATCCAATTTTCCCAGCACCATTTATTGACTAGAGGGTCCTTTCCCCAGTGTGTGTTGTGTTTTTTTTGTTGTTGTTGTTGTTGTTTGTTTTTTAGACAGAGTCTTACTCTGTTGCCCTGGCTAGAGTGAGTGCCGTGGCGTTAGCCTAGCTCACAGAAACCTCAAACTCCTGGGCTCCAGCGATCCTCCTGCCTCAGCCTCCTGAGTAGCTGGGACTACAGGCATGCACCACCATGCCCGGCTAATTTTTTCTGTATATTTTTAGTTGTCCAGATAATTTCTTTCTGCTTTTTTAGTAGAGACAGGGTCTTGCTCTTGCTCAGGCTGGTCTCAAATTCCTGACCTTGAGCGATCTA
>RJWJ010031480.1:0-19158 GCA_004363605.1 Indri indri
TTCCAAGCACACTATATAGGGAAACGTTTTAGTCCACTCTAAGGTCACAGAGACCCAGGAATAGAGCAGACACACTTGGAGCAACTTCTTTCCCTCGGGTGTCAATGACCAGGACTGGAATCATTGCCTTGGCTCAGGACTGGGGTTCTTAAACTCCACATACTCACAGTTCACTTAGGTTTGTCTCTTATTTCCTTCAGATGGTACAAGACCAGTTTTACTGATGTGTTGACCATTAGTTCTTAGGTTATTAATTTCATAAATATTTGCTATATGCCTAAGTAAGACAGTTTCCCAGGAATATGTAAGTTACAGATATTGACTCAGTAAAAGGTAGAAAAACATGAACAAACTAGGGTCTATTAGATAAACTGGAAAGAGTGGTTAAAAATCTGACAGTAAAGAAGGAACCAGGCTCAGAAGTTTTTGATTTTAATGCATTGAGATGTCAATGCTCATGAAACTTGATTGCACATGAGAAAGTAATAAAAATCTTCATGGGCAAAAAAAAATTTTGAAGAATTAAAACCCAGCTAATGAGTGGTGAACAGATATGGGACTGTGAGATTTGGATTCAGCATAAGAGAGGGAAGCTTCACCTGAGATTCATGAATTAAATGTGGACCCAAGAAGAGGATAAGTGGTCCCAGAGCAGTGAACTCCCTCTCTCCCAGCAGAACAAATGTTTGTGAGAGAAACATCCTTAACTTAGACTGTAAAGATTCCAGAAAATTAAGTTCGAATGAACATTATCTAACAATGTAAAGAAATTTCCAAATACATGAGGAAATAGGCCACCAAGAATAAAAGTCAGCAAAAATAATCTCCAAGAATCTAAGATGTTAGTATTGTTCAGAGAATATGAAATACCTTCTCAGAATTTAAAGAAAACATATAATTTTAAAAATAGCTAAGGAATAAGAGAATATCAAATAAGATCAGGAAAATATGAAATTTTAAATTCTAGAAACTAAAAATGTAATAGTTGAAGTTAACTTGGTACATGAGCTAAAAAGCAGATTATCCAAACATGAAGAGAGAGCAGAAGAGATTATAGTGAATATGCAGACAGGAGGTAAAGAGATGGAGAAAGAAGACAAATTAGAGATCCAGAAAGTCAGAATAGGCCAGGCACGGTGGCTCATGCCTGTAATCCTAGCACTTTGGGGGAGCTGAGGCAGGAGGATCGCTTGAGGCCAGGAGTTTGAGAACAGCCTGGGCAACACAGCAAGACCCTGTCTCTACAAAAAGTAAACAACTTAGCTGGATGTGGTGGTGCATGCTTGTATTTCTAGCTACTCCAGAGGCTGAGCCAGGAGAATCACTTGAGCCCAAGAGTTTGAATTTGCAGTGAGCTGTGATTGGGCCACTGCACTCCAGCCAGGGTGATAGAGCAAGACCCTAACTCGAAAAACAAAAATAAAAGTGAGAACAGAGAGAAAATGATAAGAGTCATTGTTCATAGTGATACAGCACTTCTTGTATTATCCTGTATAGAGCTGGAACCCATTCTACTAAGTGAAGTATCCCAAGAATGGAAAAATAAGTACCACATGTATTCACCAGCAAATTGGTTTCCCTGATCAACACCTAAGTGCACATATAGGAATAACATTCATCGGGCCTCGGGAAGATGGGAGGAGGAGTGGGTGGGTATATAAATACATAATGAGTGCGATGCGCACCATCTGGGGGATGGACATGCTTGAAGCTCTCACTCGGGGTGGGGAGCAAGAGCAATATATGTAACCTAAACATTTGTACCCCAATTTGATATGCTGAAATAAAAAAGAAAAAAAAAAGAGTCATTGTTCAATGAGCTAATGGCTACAAATTCTCAGAAGTAATGAAAGAGGTGAGTGCCCCACAAAAGCTAAGTAAAACACCTTGTGGTGAAACTGAAGAATAGCAAAGACAAAGATAAGGACTTAAAATAATCTAGGAAAAGTCATCACTTACAAAAAACAACAAATCAACTGCCAGCAATAGATAGTGGAACGATGACTGAAAAAATATTTTTCCCAGGAAAAGTAACTTTCAAGAACAAGATAATGATATTTTCAGAGAGACCAAAACAGAGAATTGAGTCCCAACAGATTTTCAGTAACGGGGGCTACAAAAGATGTGCATCAGAAAGAAGGAAAATGACTCCAGAAGCAAGTTCTGAGATGGAAGAAAGAATGGTGAGAAAATAAATCGGAAAATATGTAGGTAAACAAACATCATCTCTATGAAGTTGTAATAATAGCAATGTCTATGATATGGGGTTAAAAAGAAGATATAACTAAAACCAAACATCGAACAATTGGAAATGTAATTTTTTAAAAGATATTTTTTATGATAGGGAGAAAAAACATTATATACTTAGGAATAAATCAAGTAAAATATATGCATAATTTTTAATTTAAAAAATTAAAGCTTTATAAAAATGTAAAGAAGGCTGAATTAACTGTGAGAGATATACACATTCAGAGATAATAAGGTTTAATATTAAGTATATATTGGTTCTCTCTAAATAGAGCTAACTTCAATGCAATTATGGTAAAAATCCCAGTAGAATTTTCTGAGCAACTTAATAAGCTGATACTAAATGTATATGAAAAAGCAGAGGCTCCAAAATAGCCAAGGCAAACCTGAAAAAGAAGCCTAACTAACATAAGCAACTTGCCTACCAGACATCAAGATTTATTATAATAAATAATTTTTTAAAAATTCAACAAAATTTAAATAAGTAATTTAAAAAGACTTATTATAAAGTTAGAGAAAATAATACAGGTTGGTATTAGGTGCAAGGAAAGGCAAATCAACCAATGGAACTGAAAACATAGCCCGCTTATTATGTTCTCATGCATATGGGAAAACTTGATATCTGAAAAAATAGCACTGCGGCTCAGTAGAAAAAGGACAGACTTTTCAATAAATGATGCTGAGACATTCGGTCATCCACCAGGAAAAGATATAAAATTAGTTTCCTGCTATGTGTTTGCCACCATCGTATACAAAAATCATTTCCATTTGGATTAAAGATTTAAAAATCAAAAGCAAAACTTTAAAGCTTTTACAAGCAAGTGTAGAAGACTATCTGTGTGACTTCATGGTAGAGAAAGTTATCTTAAACAAAACGTAAAAAATATAAACAGTAAACTAAGTGCCATTAATTTGACAAAAGAATAATATTTCCACAAATATAAGACACCATCAATGAAATTAAAAGATAAGCCATGAACTGGAAGAAGATATTGCAAAGCTTACAATAGTTAAAAAATATATAAACAGTCGTGATGTATCCTTCAGATAAGTTGAATATGTTCCAAGACCCCTGATGGATGCCTGAAACCTCAAATAGTACTGAACCTATATAGACTATGTTTTTCTCCATACATACATACCTATCATAAAGTTTGATTTATAAATTAGGCACAGTAAGAGATTAACAAAAATAACTAATAATAAAATAGAACGATTATAACAATCTGCCAGCATCCCTACTCGTGCACTTTGGGGCCATTATTAAGTAAAATAAGGGTTACTTGAACCCAAGCACTGTGACAGCACGTTGATCTTACAGCTGAAAACGCTACGCAGTGACTGACAGGCAGACCGAGTCTACAGCGCAGAGACACTGAACAAACAGATGATTCGTGTCCTGGGTGGGCAATTTAAAACTTGTGAATTGTTTGTTCCTGGGATTTTCCATTTAACATTTTTGGACCAAGGTTGACCATGGATAACTGAAACTGTGGAAAGTGAAACCCTCAGATAAGGGGGGACTACTGTATCTCTTCCACAAATCAGTAAGAAAAGATGCAACCCATAGACAAGTGGATAAGTGATAGGAATATGCAATTTATGGATGACATGGTGGTGAACATGAAGAATTTTAATTCTCACGTTGTTATTATAGGAAATTTGGAGATTAAAAAAATTTGTAAAGAAATTTAAAATTCCCTGTGATGACATTTTCCAAGGTTAATAACTGTTTTCAATTTTGGATCTATCCTTAGAGTCATTTCATATTATGCACATATACTTTTTGTTTTAAAAGGCTGGGATTGTATTATACATATATCTACTTTATTGTTTAGCTCTTTTAGCATTTAATTTTTCACTTAATGGTAAGTACCCCATCTAGACGGTAAGCTCAGTAAAGATAAATGCCATATTTTATACCACTTTGAGTCCTGCATGGCATCAAGCACAGTGTAGAAATGTATTAAATGCAGAAAATTTTTAAATATTGATTTGCTATTTCCTCCATTCTAGCACATCCAAGTGTGAATGGTGCCACGGGCCCAAGTTTGGCGAAGGTTTTCGTATCATCCGATCCTATGATATTTTTGGAGTATTACAGCTTCCTGTTATGTTTCATGTCTGCTCTTCGTATTGCTATAGAAAAGTAAAGGAAAGCAGTTTTATTTCAAGTGGCACTCCTGATAAAACAATAGCTCTAAATTTGGAGTTGACAAAAGATGATAGTACAATGATTTACCATCCCCACTGCAAAAGCCAATAAAATTTGTGTATATATAGTAATTCATCTCTTTGAGAATACAGGTTCTGTATGGAAGACATAAATGTCTTCTCATATGAACTCTTTATAATCCTAGCTCCTTATGAAAGTTTGTGATTGTTAAGAAACTGTTACAGAATAATTACTCAAGAAGGATTAGTAAAGGCATTTGGATTTAAATAAAGATCAAGAAAATTTCTTTCAGAGTCTATTTACTATGAAAAGAAAAATGTTAGAATCCTTTGCAGAAAGGATTGTGTCTTACAATTGGTCTTTCCATGCACCCACACTAAGCAACAAGACAGCATTTCAAAGTCATCAGTAGGGTCTGTGCTGCATATGGCTTCTAAGTCATGCATTCAAGTACTCAATGTTTGTGCATTTTTTGTGGAAATCTGTCCAGTGCCTACTGTCTCAATTATGGATTATTTTGGGGAACAAAACATTAATTCCAGTTCCATTTTTAGTTGTTTGAATTCATTTCCCAGGTTCTTAGAGAACTGGGGCAATCCCTAACAGTTACCTTGACCGTGACCTGCATCTCATAAAGCTGAGATACTGGGCATTAGCCTGATTCCGTAGGCTAGCACCAGTAATTATCAAGGTCTTCGGTGATAGCCCAAAAAGAAAATAGAGTAGAACCTATGAAGCAGTATATGCATACAGTAGAACTTAAGGCTTTAAGAATTAACATCTGGGAGGAGGCAGGTAAAAGAGCATTTTAATATAACAAATAATTTTAGAATGGCATAGACTTTTTTCACATACAGCCTTTTATGTGCAGTTAACTTAAATCTAAAATATCATTGCCAATTAAACTTAATGAATAAAATGATTTAAGTTTATGCAGCTGTCTTATCATTAGAGAATGTCAGAAAACATACATTGTGTCAGGTTTGTGTGTATCATTTAGTGATATCATTTAAATTAAAGATAAATCAGGCAAAATAATTTTTCCAACTATTGACTTCAATAAATTGGGATGCTTACATGCTTTTCCTTGAGACTCAGTTTCATTTTAAGCAGAAATGGACAAACATTGCTTGAGAAGTATACACTGTATTCTCTAGCACAAGAGTAAAATTATTTATAATAGAAGTAGCTACCATATCACACATGTAATATAGAAGGAGAGATTTATAGCATGATAACAAATTAATTCATTAAAAATATAATATACTCACAATTATAAAACAAGATAAAAGGTAAGATTAACTCCCAGTGACATATAGCCTATTAATACTCATCTTTGTTCCTGAAATAGTTCTTGGGGGAAGAAATATGTTTTATTCATTCAAAACACATTGGGTTTTGGTTTGAGCAACTAGGTGGTGTCACATTGAAACAAGAGAAAAAACAAGAAAGAATAGGTTTTAAGGGAAATTACAACAACTTAAAGACATTTCAAAAACAAGTATGCCTAGACATTCGAACAAATATGAAACATACTTAGAGCCCAATCTCACCACAGTTAGTATAAACGTCAAATATCAGTGATAGCTTACAAATTTTTTAAAGATTAACTCATAGTGTATTTTTAATATGAAAGTGAGATTTATTTATTATAGAAATATTAGTTTAGAAAAAGTGTGTTTAGGTAGTCAAAATGAGTTGGCACTCCTGATTTGTGGATGTATGGATTTCTGAGATTAATTGCATTTAGGACATTTGCATTGCTCGCTAGCCAAAGGAATCCTATTTGAAGATTAGAAGTGCTTAACCAAGCACAACTTAGAGAAAATGGAAAGAAGAATCAATTTTTGTCATTAGTCTCTACCTCCTCCTCCTCCCCTAAATGTAATGAAAACAACAAATGAAAAAATCAAAGATCCTCAATTGACAGTCATTTCGAAAGGTCATTGTGTTTGTAATTTAAAAATAGAAGAAATTGGAGAAATACATATTTAAAATCTATTTTAAAAAAGCAAACCATAATGCTTTTGTGGTACTACCTGTGTGGTGCAGAAAACTATCAGATCAGACTCTAGGAAGGCTGTTGAAAGGGAGTGGATTGATTTGAGAGAGGATCTTTCTTACCCTTTGGTCTTCCCTCTTTTCTCCAGCCTAGAATGCAGACAGGATGACTGGGGTTCCAGCAGCCATTTTGGGCCACGAGGTGACCTTGAGAATAGAGAGGAGAAGCCTAGGTGCCGATGACACCATAGAGCCACAATATCAGACCTGGTATTGCCTACCTTGTACATAAGAGACAAATTGATTTTTATCTTGTTTTAGCCACTGATACTTTGGTTTTTTTCTGTTATAGCCAGTGAAATCTAATCCTAACAATTACAGCTTGTTGTAGACAGATGTTAATCACTATCAGCAAAGAGCCAGACTCCCTCTACTGGAGAAATCTGTTATTAGCTCATTTAGTTTTCCCTTCAAGCTGCTCTTAACTACCTTTTAAACCTGATTTTGGTCAGGTTTATATGTAAGGCTGGGACAAAGTTAAGCAAACTGATTTGCTCGTGGTCCCGCTGGTAGGGTGAGGCGGGGAGCTGACACTGCCACCTCACCCAACACTGGTCCATCTGACCTACTGGCAAGGAAGAAATCAACCACTTCTGGTCAAATTATTCTCCTTTTTGTATACCTCTTAAAAGAAAAAAATAAGTCTTACAGATTAGCACACCAGGAAAGCCCAAGAACAGCATGCAAAATCTGAACTGATATTGAGGCTTCCAGCATCTGCTGGATGGCAGACTTCTAGCCCTACATCATTACCTTCGCCAGCTCACTGCAGACATTACTAATCAATCCTACACTCCTGCCTGTTGGGCCCTGGTCTGCCTCGAAGCTTTGTCAACATAACCTGTCAGAATAATCTTCTCTTTGTGTGCACGATAGTGCCTTACAAATGCATTTGATATCACCTCTTTTCAGGTTAGCAAGCTCTTGTTTGGTAATGGCTAGCAACTATAAAATGATACTAAAATCGGATTCTCACCATCTCCATTTTAGGTGGGGTCCAAATCCTTAAACTAAAATGATGTTTCCAGAAGGAGATGTTATCTGGAACTGGGAAAGGAGATGGCCAAAACTAGCTTTGTGACAGATAGTCATATATACCTGGCATATATTTAACAGGCATGTGGAAGGTTGATCAAGAGTTGAGGAAGCATACAAAAGAATTCTCTTAGAGAGAATTATTGCAGAACTAAAGCTCCAGAAATCATGGTAGGTGCTTCCCCTTGCCGTAAGCCAAGTGGCAGAGGTATCAAGGGCCGCCTACTTGATAAGTTTAAGTGTTCCCTGAAGCTCAGGGGCACAGAGCACCGGTGTAGGACACACATAGAGAAATTGAGAGGGAAGAGAGCGTGGCTATTGGCCTAAAGTAGTCAAGCAAAGAGAGCCAGACCAGCTTGTGCCCTAGACAGGGACAAGGATGTGTGAGTTTTCCTTGGAGTCAGGTGGACCAGAGGGCAGATCGAGCCTGCGGTCATGTCGGAAGGCTTCTCTTTGGGAGCCTTCCCTGGGGGTAGGGCTGAATGATTGCAGAGGGATCTACTGATGGAGGTGCAGGTCTTAAGGAAAGGGATGGAAAGTGGCAATTGAAGGAAGCACCTCCAGGATAGTGAAAGCTACAGTGGGTGGGGGACTCTCATTCTTGGTGGGTGGGGGACTCCCCAGCAAACCCACAAAATTGCCCAGAGAGTTAACTTGAGCATCCACCAAGCCCAAATGGCACAACGCCAGATCATGAAACATGACTGTGTCAGTTTCCCCTGCCCTCCTTTGCCCTTGGGCATCATTCTGAAAGCATCAGAAACTGCAGTCAGTCAAGGGGAGAGAGCAAGGTGGGACTGCGGGTTGGGGGATCACACATGCAGCCAATGGTGACCCCTGCCCCACTGTAGATTTCACACCTGACCCAATACGGATCTCACTTGGTTAAGAGCTTGGAGTGTGAATATTAGGACTGGACACCCTGTTGCTGCAATGACACTGCTCTTATGGCACAAAGGGCAGGCAGGGCTTTGGGGTCTACCAGAGATTTCATGCAGAGGCAGGGAAAGAACCAATCCTTGGAAGAGCTATAAAGGGCTATAAGAGAAAGACCAAGTTATTCTATGCTGTCCCCAACCTTCTTCGGGTCCTACTTGCTCAGAAAAAACAGCCACATCATATTCACCCTCAGGCCCCTGTGGCCCGTAGACAAATTGTGAGCCCAGGCAGTGGAACCACCTGTTCCTTTTGAGAGAACTCCGCCCCAGCTGCACCTGAAAATTGGAAAGGATATCTCCTGACACCTGGAGCATAAGAAGACTAAGAATCAGTCTACTCAAAATGTCACATCAATTTTGGAATATCTGACCCCCCTTGGTGACATTTTAACAGCAACATACTGAATTCGTCTGACCCCTGGAAAAATCTAAACAAGTTAAATTTTCACTATGTTTCAAATAAAGCAAGCTGATGCTAGGAACTTCTGCAGTAGCCAGAGGTGTCTCCGGAATATGAGTATGACTAGATCTCCCTTAAGCTGAAACTTTAGGGGGCCCATTGGCATGTTCCTCAGGAACTCATACAAGCTTCTTGCCATATCATAAAAAGTTTAGAGAACAGTGGGCTTACCTGAAAATGTACAAATAATAGTCAGTTTGATTTTCTTCCTGTATTTTTTTCTAGTTCAATTGTATATGGTTTATGGGTGGTTTTCATTTTTCTACCAAAAAGAGATGCACGCTAATTGCACTTTTTGGTCCCTGGGTCACTCTTGCTTCTGTCATACACTTTTAATTTAAGGAGTGAGGTACTAAGCCATAAGCATTGCCCAAGTAATTTATAGTAATGCAAAATTTGGCTCAATAAGCAGATCAATAGTCTCCATAAGGCCCAGGCCAGCTACAGAGACAGTTACAGAAAGTCATTATCTAATTGGAAATATCTGCTGGGACACCAGTTTTCCAACTGACCTTAACTGAATATTCTCTTAGCCCAGAAAGCATGATAATAGATTGTCCTTGAAACAGCATTCAGACAAGGGCATTTCTCTGTAACATCATGCATCGCAGAACAAATTGCCTAATTGGAACTTTCCAATTTCATTTTCCCTTTCTGCTTGGCAATACACCAAGAAGGAGACCAAAAATGATCTACAGGATTCCTTTTGGCAAAGCTCACAGAACCCTGAAACGTTCCTGTATATAGATTCTACCTGAATTCATCCCATTATGCTGCTAGAGGTGTCTGTCATCATAACCGTTAGATCTAATTCCTCATCCCCTGCTTTAGACAGAGGAAATGGAATTAGCTGTTTGTAGTCCTCAGTGGACACAAGTGGATGGGATGTTCTGTGTAAAAGACCAATATGTCTAAAAGAAATAGGAAAATAATGCATTATAAAGGTAATGAGATGCCATTAAGCCCAGTCCCAGCTTGAGGGTCTAGATGTTGCTCAGTTTAACAGGACCCTGCCACAAGCGCAGGACAGGGCCTCCTCTGAGAACACTAAGCCCCCAGGGCCCCTTTGGGTTCAGAGATATCCTGAGGAGTTTTCTGCACAGGGTAGCCGGACAGAACCAAGCTTTGTGGCACTGCTTGGAGTCACCCCTGATAGTCAATTAGCTGGTGAGGACAAGGATGGGTGAAGCCCAGGTTCATCCTGTGTATAGGACGGAGGAGGAGGGAGGGAGGTTTCCACATGCATGAGTCTGGATGGTTAGCAAGGAAGACACCATGCAAGGCAGCTCCCAGGCACATGAAAGGGACCCTGAACTAGGCCACCTACAAGCCTATCCCTCCCAGCCACCCCCCTCCCAACTCCTGCACCGCACTGACAGCTCCCCTCTGCACTCCGATAATTCCCTTTAGCTCAGGTCCCAGGAAACTGGATCTCCATCCCATAACCACCACTGCATCTCCCTCTTCTCTGTGCTCTGTGGGTACCCACTGCACACTCACTTCATGGCCTGCCCAGACAGCTGGATTCTCTCCTCATTCTCAACAGACCTTGAGTCAAGCATCTAACCCACAGCCCCGAAAGTGACCAGCCCCAAACAATTTGGATCCCCCTTCCTTAAGCACCGAGAAGTATCCATCTTCAAAGCCCTTTGAAAACCTTCAGATAGACCCAAATGCTAGTCCTACAATACAGCCCACTGGGGAAGATTGATAAGCCCACACTAAACACACAGTTCCAGGTAACAGAGTGTTCCCTGGAATGTTCCCTCAGGAGAACATTAAGTTTGCCCCAAAAGCAATCCATAAAAATAACACGTGTAGTTTTCTTATGTCAGAGATATCCTTAACTTTTTTTTATGACTATATCTCTGAATTAAATTGTGACCTCCAATTTACATAACTTTCAGACATCATAAGAGACCTATTCAAGAACTGCCTGGGAAGTGAGTGGGTGGAAGGCTCCCAAGACAGCCAAACTCCCTTCCTAAACTGGTTTTTAGGTTCTCTCCAACACATGGAGCTATCGATGCTCTAAATTTCTATGCCACAACGTTGTAATAATTTTTGCCTGAGAAGATCTCTATTTTTTCATTGATAATGATGTCTAACAATTGTGGAGCACACACTGTGTGCCAGTTATCCGTGATCTAATTCTTGTGCCCCTCTAGGAAAGGGGTCCTATCAACATCTCTGTTTTACAAGTGAAGAAATTGAAGCAAATAGAGTTAAGAAAGGGTGGATTCTGAACAGTGTAATTTCAGGATTACAAATATAAACAGGTTTAAGGCTTTCAATACAAAAAGCCAATTTGCTTTCTAAAAACATTGTGTCCCCACTAGTGTACATACCGAGCAGGCTTTCCACCACACGCTCACTGAAATGTTAAAATATTTAATAATTCAATATGGGAAAATGGCATGTTATTGCAGTTATTTTAATTGTCTTTACTTTAAATTCCCTGTTTTCTAATGCTTTAATTTTGCGGTTCTTCTGAATTTTGTGGAGAGTAAGCATGGCATAAACCCTAAATAAATAGACTAAATGCTTCACTGTTTTACCTGGAACTGGCCTTAGCCATTTTATTTTTAAAAGGAAAGAAAAATTTAGAAAAGAGAGAAGCTAAAATTATCAGCTCTCCCACACTTCCGTGGCTTGTTCCAGACAAAGGAACAAGTTCTGTACACTGCGGAACCAGGAAGAATTTTGCTCTGTTCCTCTTCTGAGCAGCCAGAGCCGCAGCACCCACACTGGCACCACCAAGAGAAGCCGAGAGTGACAGACCCACGTGATGGGAAGCGCGTGGGTATGTATGTGTCAAAACTACAGTTTGAGCCTCACTCTGCGCTTTTTCTCCTCTTCTAACAAACTCATCACTGGTGATAGTCATGTTACTGTGTCCGTGCATGCTGAGAATGTTATGCAGCTTAGTGAATACGTGGCTATCAAACATTCAAATCCCAACACCTGTGCTCAGATACAAGGAAGCAGATCAAACCGAGGAGTCCATTCCTGCTGCAATGCCTTTCACAGTGCATCAAAGAGTTGCGACAAACAGGATGATGAGTGTTGCAAGGTGCAGAGACCACAAACCGTCTGCCACCACTTCCAGGCACCACAGAACCTCATTGTTGCCTCTTTCTTAATGCTTTCCTGGCAAATGGTGTCTGAAAAAATGCAAGAGGGCAGTGCTCTTTGGAAAGACCGTAGCTCTAAGCATAGTCTAATCAAAGATCAGGCAAGGGGGAAAAATCAGATTACCAGCTATTTTGGAGTCCATTTAAATTCCCAAGTGCAATGACCCCCAAATGCAAACCATTGTTTTTGACCAGCTATGACCAAAAGAGCTAAAAAGAACTGAGAAGCAGCTTTCCTGTTTTGGCTAGTTTGTGTTAGAGCAGATTCTGCCAAAGATTACCGCTGCAAAATGTGTCCTCAAAAAGCTGTATCTTCCAAAAGATGATGTAACAACTGCTCTAGGGAAGCTGTAACAATGTTCAAATGAAAGATATATTTGTTTTGTATTGCTGCTGTAGGCACCTTAAAATTGTGGTCTTAAAAATCAGTGCCTTAAAACTGTGGTCCCCAACCCCAACCAATAGTAGCCTGTGGCCTGTTAAGAACCCGGCTGCACAGCAGGAGGTGAGTGGCAGGCGGGCCAGCAAAGCTTCAGCGTATTTACAGCCGCATAAGCTCCGCCTCCTGTCAGATCAGCAGCGGCATTAGATTCTCACAGGAGCGCAAACCCTCCTGTAAACAGCACATTCGAGGGATCTAGGTTGTGTGCTCCTTATGAGAATCTAATGCCGGATGATCTGAGGTGGAGCTGAGGTGGTGATGCTAGCACTGGGAGCGGCTGCAAATACAGATTATCATTAGCAGAGAGGTTTGACTGCACAATAAATGTCATGCCCTTGAATCATACCAAAACCATCACCCCACCCTGGTCCATGGAAAAATTGTCTTCCATGAAACCAGTCCCTGGTGCCAAAAAGGTTGGGGACTGCCGCCTTAAAACACATTATCACACAGTTCTGGAGGTCTGAAGTCTGCAATGGGTCTCACTGGCTTAAAGTTAACATGTCAGCCGAGATGCGTTCCAGTTTGCAGAGACTCTAGAGGAGACTCTGTTTTCTTGCCTTTTCCAGCTTCTAGAGGCATCCTGCATTCCTCGGGTCATGGCCTCATTCCTCCATCTTCAAAGCCAGTAATGTCAGGCTGTCTTTTTCCCACTTCCACCTCTCTGATTCTTTCTCTCCTGCCTCCTTGTGATTACACTAGACCCACCCAGATAATCCCAGGTAATCCTCCCATCTCAAGGTCAACCTCGATTCAGTCTGGAACCTCAGTTCCTCCACTGCCATGTAACATAACTTATTCCCAGGTTCCAGAGATGAGGATGTAGACATCTTTGGGGGGCTGTTTTTCTGCCTACCACAAGAGGGAACACCAGTGTTTTCAGTTTAGACTCTCTCATCCCACAGCAACCTTCAAAGTAGGATGTTTACAAAGAAAGAAACTGAGGCTTTGAGATTTTAGGTAATTTTCCCAAAGACATTCTTCAAGTAAGAGATTGAGCAGGAACATGACCCAGATCTGTCTGTTACGAAAGCCTATGTGCTTCCTCCACAGCTACTCCCATTCAGGAGACAACATGGCTCCTTCTACTGAATCTCTACGCCAGATGGAGCCCGAATACTACTCAGCAAGAACCTCAGAGGAAGTTCATCTTCCTGTAGGAATTTCAGGGCATGCTGGTGATGAGAAAGAGTCAGGACAATTGGCCTCTACGTCATATTGTATCTCAACCACTACCTGACTCTGGGAAATTTTCCAAAACTTTCAGCTTCTCAGGATCCTCAGCTGTGAAACCAAGGATTTGGACTAGATGGTGTCCAAGATACTTTTCAGCTCTAAAATTCTATAATTGAATGATCTTATGGGTGAAACCACAATACTACAGAACAGTCCCACTCAAAGCATGGGCTGTTTACTGTCAGTCCACAAACTATTTAGTACCTGTTCATGACAAGATAAGGAACTCAAGCCAAAATGTTAACCAGCTACAGCAGTAAGTGTACTGTTCAATTCTTCTCTCATTTTGTTTTTTTGTGGTAAGAGTTTCACAGTGAAGGAAGCAGTGTGTTGATTTACTTTCTCGCATAATCTTCTTATCTCATTGCAGATTGTTAACAAATAGTCCCTGGATTAGATTCTGAGTAGTGCTGATATAGAAAAACTCCAAGGTTCAGAGGGTTAATATCAGAAAAATTTTAGAGCATGGCAGCTGGGTTTTTTGCATGATAGGAAAGAAATTATATCCAACAAGTATTTGTAAAAACATAAATGAGAAAAATATCTTTTGGATATGTGTTAGATTGCAGTATTTTTCCAAATTATTTACACTATCCTTATAAGAAAATTTTACATCCAGGCCATGTGACTTCTTGTGCCTTTCTGTGGAATATATTTCTTCTCACTGTTGACATCAGGCTTGACCAAGGATTTACCTTGGTTAATAGAATGTGAGCAGATGACTTACAATATATCTCAAAGAAGTTTTAAAAGCTATTGCATGATTCAGCCATAGCTTTTCCCCTTCTCTTAAAAAAAAAGGCATGTCCTAGGTAAGGATAAATCTTTCAGCCTGCAAACCAGAATGAAGATGATATGTAGAAGAGAGCTACAGCCAACTCTAGCTGACATGTATCATGAGCTAGAAATAATCCTTTGCTATTTTAAGACCCTGAGATTTTGGATTCTTTTGTTACTGCAACCTAACCTAAGAAAAGCTGACTAATACAAGTTGTGTATCTTTGATAAGAGAGAAGAGACCTTTCTGATCTTTTCACATCTGTGGTTCAGAAAGTAACAATCCAAAGCTTTTTACCCTCAGCTTGTTTGGTTAACTTGGGAAAGTTAAACTTGTTTATCTCAGCTTTTATTTTTTCAAATAACTGAATCAGTAATAGTAAACATTTATAAAGCATGTTATGAGAAAGTACTACTTTTTAGAAAGAAATATATTTTTAAATACAAGAGAAAATTCTGTTACGTGATAGGTGTTTATTAACAAAATGCCTTTATTTCACTTCTAAACAAAAATTTAAAATAAAATAAAAATTTAGCTAAGAGTAGAATTTTAGGCTGATAGCTATTTCTTTTCAGCACTTTGACATTTATCTTCTGGATCTATTGTTGTTAATAACAAATCTGTTCTCTGTATGATTAATATTCCTTTGTTGGTAACCTGTGTATCTTCTTGTTGTATTTAATATTTCCTCTTTGTCTTTAATGTTCTGACATTTCACCATGATACGTTTAGTGTGGATTTGGCTTTATTTATTATGCTTGGGAAATGAGTATGCTTATTCAAATTGAGGTTGCATACTGTTTCTTTTAGAAAGTTCTTAGCAATTGGCTTTTCATTAGTGTTCCCCCCATTCCCTCTATGCTCTCCTTCTAGATTTTTTTGGTAGATGTAATTGTTAACCTCTTCTTTAGTCTTCAATGTCTTTTACCTTCTCATTTATATTTCTGTCTACTTATTTTGGTATATTGCATTCAAGATTATTTCCTCACATTTTTCTTCCAATTTTTCAGCTGTTTCTAACATGCTGTTTAATTCATACACTGAGTTTTTGTTTCTAATGACTTTTTATTTCTAGAAATTCTATTTGATTTGTTCTCAACTCTATCTTTTTCATAGTACCTATTCTTTTATTATGATTTCTAATCCTATTAAAATTAAGTTATTATAAATATTCTTCTCTTGTAGTTTCTTTCAGGTTATCTTGTTATCTCAAATTCTTAATGTGCTAATCTCCTGTTTGCTATGCATGCCGATTTGCCTTTATGGTGGATGATTTCCTCCTCTGGCTTGCAATTTCTTTTTTACTGTACTCATCTTTAATAGGGATTATTTTTTCCATGGGAGTACTATGAGCCCTGAGTTATGAAAATCTTTCATTTGTTTTTTTCAGAACTCTAGGGGTTTCAATGGCTCTGGCTTAGTGTGCATATTCATTTCTTGACTTGAGTTTCCCAATCTATGCAAATAGGATACATTCACACATTCTGTGTACTGATTTCATTTTTCATGGATGACTTTTTTCTGATTTCTGATTGTTGAGAACATTCCCCCTGCCCCTCACCACACACACACACACACACACACACACACACACACACACACATAACAGTATAGGGATTAAGTTGAATGGTTCAAGTGTTTTATGTTTTCATGGCCACATTCCATTTCTCCACTTCCCATGGTAGCCACAGATATGGCAAAAGTTTACCACCACTTTCTCAAGCAAGTAGACAAAATTTTCAAGTAAGTACTGAATTTTTCCCCTATTTTTGTTCTTGTAACAAAATCCAGCTTCACCTCTGTTTGGGGCTTAAAAAATTGTTATCCCATGAGGTTTCTCACCAGAGTTGGCATCTTCCAGTCACTCCCCTCACAGATCTAAGGTTTTATTAAAACCAAACATTTTCTTAACCATAATTAACCATCTCAGTTTGGTGCTTTATAAATATTATGAAGAAACTTAGAAAAAAAAACAGTGATAGCATTCCTGTGGTGGTTTTATATGTCAACTTGGCTAAGCTGAATTATATTTTTCAAAATTCCCTTCCCAGGATGTTTCTATTTATAGCTGGCCACAAGATATTATATACTGGCATGAGGCACTAGCCATGTTTCCTCCCTCAAGATTGATGTAGGTCAGACCCTGTTGTAGCACATGCACCATTTTCATGAATCTGCTGACTCATCTTGTTGGTGTGGGGCAGCAGCTGGGCCCACAGATCCTCCAGCTCCCATGGAATCTATTCCTTCAGCTTCTCCACATCCTGAACCAGGGATGAGTACAACTCCACAGCAGGAGTACCCACTTCTCTGCAAGCTATCCATAGCAGCAAGGTTGGACACTTGAGGTAGGGAGGCAGACACAAATATTATATGCTCACAAAGGTATGGAAAGGAGTAGTTGAACATGAAGTGTTGGTGGAACCTGGGTTACCAGCAGCAGAGCTCTTACCACTCCTTAGCCTGAAGGGAGAGGGGTAGAGGTTTCCAAAACTCAAAAGTAGAGAGGGCAATAGAGAATAGCTACCTTGAAAGGAACTGAGACATTTGGTCAAGGGGCATGGCCAACTCAAGGCAGCCTCTCAGGTAGAAACCAGGGTGAACAGATGCCCTTACCTCGCTCTCTTTCTTCTCTCAGGTCTCCTTTCAGGGTTTCTAATTATCAAACTCACCCAGGCTGGGAGCCATTGACACAGAGCTTGCAGGTTGGCCTCCTGGGGCAGACAACAGGATGGAGAGGAGCAGTGAGTGAATCTGGAGGAGCAAACAGAGAATATTGGGCATAGGCTCTAAATTCTACTAACACTCTTCATTGTATTAGTAAGTACGACAAAGTTATTAGCTCAATAACCTCATACTCCATTCAGGACAACTACAATTCAGCAAAGACTATACTATTATGAACTCAATAAAAGTAGCATTGTTTATTGCTGAGCACACAGATTTCTGATTGTTGAGGATATCCCCCAACCCCCACCACACACACACAAACATACAGTACAAGGATTAAGTTGAATGGTTCAAATGTTTTATGTTTTCATGGCCATGTTCCACTCCACCGCTTCCCAAAACTTAATAAGTCCTGTCAGTTCTACCTCCACCTCCTACTTGTCTCTCTAATACCTCCACATGACTCTGGCTCCACTGCCACTCTCCCACTTTAGGTCATCATTACCTCTCAACTGGACCACTGTGATAGTTTACTAAATGATATGGCCATACATGTCAACTCTTCTCCAACTCCAGCCAGCTTTCCATAAAATTCTTCAAAAGTGGACTTTCTAAAATGTAAAGTTGCCCTGCTTAAAAGTCATTCAGTGCTCACAAAGAAGAAAGAGAAAGGAATTATACCTGATCACTACTGAAAATCACCAAACTACAAAGATAAACAATGAGAGGAAGTAAGGAAAAAGGGATAAATAAAATCATCACAAAACAATCAGTAAAATGACAGGTGTAAGCCTTTACCTATCAACATTAACTTTGAATGCAAATGAATTAAAATCCCTGAATTAAAAGAGATAGACTGGCTGAACAGATAAAAACAAGACCCAACTATATGCTGCCTACAATAAACTCACCTCACCTGTAAAGATATACATAGACTGAAAGTGAAGGAATAGAAAAAGATATTCCATGAAAATGGAAACCAAAAGGAAGCAGGACTAGCCACGCTTATATCAGGTAAAACAGACTTTAAGTCAAAAGTTATAGAGACAAAGAAGGAGATTATATAATAGTAAAGGGATCAATACAACAAGAAGACATAATGATTGTAAATACATATGCACTCAACACTGGAGTATCTAAATACATAAAGCAAATATTATTAGATCTAAAGGGAGAGACAGACCTTAATATAATCACAGTTGGGAACTTCGACACACCACTCTCAGCGTTGGACAGATCACATAGAAAATTAACAAAGAAAAATTGGATTTATACTGCACCATGGACCAAATACATTTAACAGACATTTACAGGAAATTTCATTCAATAGTTTTAGAATGAACATTCTTTTCATCACACATGGAACATTCTTCAGGATTAATCATATGGTAGGACACAAAATAAATCCCCAAAACATTTTAAAAATCAAAATCAAAACAAGTATTTTTCTGACTACAATGGACTAAAACTAGAAATCAACAAGAGGAACATTTGAAGCTATACGAATACATGAGAATTAAACAATTTCCTCCTGAATGACAAATGAGTAAAGAAAGAAATTAAGAAGGAAATGTAAAAATTTCTTGAAATAAATGAAAATAGGAATATAACCTACCAAAACCTGTGAGATATCACAAAAGCAGTATTAAAAGGCAAATGTATAGTAATAAATATCTATATCAAAAAATAGATTTCAGGCCAGGCGCGGTGGCTCACGCCTGTAATCCTAGCACTCTGGGAGGCCGAGGCGGACGGATCGTTCTGAGCTCAGGAGTTCAAGACCAGCTTGAGCAAGAGTGAGACCCCGTCTCTACCAAAAATAGAAAGAAATTAATTGGACAGCTAAAAATATATATAGAAAAAATTAGTCGGGCATGGTGGCGCATGCCTGCAGTCCCAGCGACTCGGGAGGTTGAGACAGTAGGATCGCTTGAGCCCAGGAGTTTGAGGCTGCTGTGAGCTAGGCTGACGCCACGGCACT
>RJWJ010031481.1:0-19188 GCA_004363605.1 Indri indri
AATTCACTGTGAGAGGCGCTCCTGCTCCTATCTGACTGTAGCATCGTAGCAACTGCCTGCTCTGAGACAATTTCCCTCTTAAGCTCAACAGAGAGAAGAGCGTGACGGCACACCTTCCCAGTGAGCAGAGGAAGACAGATGCTGTCTGAGGAGGTGTCTGCAAGTCCTTCCACTCGCTGGCACCTGGGCACCTACAGTGTGCACGCACAGGCAAGTGGAGTCTCACTTCCCATTTGCAAACTCACAGCTCAGCTCTAATAATAGCCTGTGGTAAGACCTGTCCCCAGAGGCTGTGAATCTCCTGTGTCGTGCGGCAACCACTTCTAAAACTGTCCCTCTGTTCTGCTTTGCTTTAAGGGAAAGCTCTTGGGAATATCCCACTTAGAAGGACATTCAAGAACAGCAAGAAGCCATGACTTTTTCAACTCAGAACAGAACCAACTTCAGTCCAAGCTAAACAAAAAGAATATGAGCAGCAAGAAATGGTTCCGGAGCTCTGGTTAGAGCACCACAGGCTTTCCATATAAAGGAGTTATTAATAAAATAATTCTGCTTCTGGTTAGACACACAGGATTCAATCTCCTAACGTTCATTAAATATTTTGAGAATTGAATAGACTGGAAGTAATTGATTAGGACATAGGTTTTGGCAATTTTCTCATTTTGGCAAATTTCTCATTTAAACCCACAGAAATATAACAATGCTTTGTGTTGGCAAAGCACTGGACTAAAAGTGCAAAACCCCTCGCCACCTTTCCTCCTTATACTTACACTTAGCTTTGTAACTTTGTTTATCGGTTCTCTCTGGTCCCATGTTATCTCATTGGTAAAAGAGGTCATAACTGATAAAAATTGTGGTCTTTGCTTATGCATATTCTCTGTGATTGATTTACAGTATCCCATTTAAAAACAATAGACATGATATTATTTCCATGTGCTACTAATAAGAAGACCAAACATAAGAGAGATGAAATGACTTCCCTAATGTCATGAAAGTAGTTCACTATAGCAACAGCATTAGAGCCCAGGCTTTCTAATGCCTGGTCCAGTGCACTCTTAAATGCATCACAATTCAAACAGAAGTCCACCACTGAACAGTTGTGTTGTACCACAGCTGGGGCCTTCCTTCACTGGCTGCCAATAACCCTGAGTGAGCAAGTGGGCATGAAGTTGTCCATTGGAGGGATTAATGGTGCCCGTGTTAAAATTAGCTCTAAAATCTTGATTGGAAGTCAATCTCCCTTGCACTGAATTTGGCTGAGGAAATAGGGAAAAGAAAAGCTGTTTAGAGAAGTGGTTATAACCTCAGGTTTTGAGGTCAAGCTACATGTGTTTAAATACTGGATCTAACTTTTAGTAACTGTGTGACCTTGAGAATGTCATTTAGCCTTTACAGCTCCTCGTTCCTAAAGGGGGTCAATAATGGCAGTGTGTATAAAAGGATGAGCATGTGTGTACATAGTGAAATGGTCAATGAACACTTTTCTTTCTTCTTGCCTGCACCTTTTCCTCTCTACTGCCCTTCCCAGGAATCTGGGACACTATCCGAAGTGGTGCTGCCGAAGTCATCACAATGTGAAATACCTGGGTGATGTTAGATTTGAAGATGTGTCCTTACACTGTTTTTCAAAGCATTGGTTGGGATTCCAGAATTAACACATTAACTGCCATGTGAGTTGTAGTTAACTCACATTAGTTTTGAGCCTGGGGCCGCGTGAAGCAAAACCTGGTTCATGAAAATCTTACTCATTGATGTTCTTCTTATTAAATTAATATTGACAATTTAATTCTAAAAACGTGGATTAAATAAATACAAGTCAATAACAAATTTTTCATTAAATTAGAAAGGATCATTTTGTTTTCAAAGTTTCTATTCTATTTTTGTAATAAAACATCATGGCCCCAAGGAAAAATTGTTTTTTCTAATGTGGCAGTCAACGTGTTAAAATCAGCCACTTGCCTATGAGATGGTAGGCTCTGCCACCAAACACGATTCTGAAAATGGACTTGTCAAGGATAATGGCATGTGCTCACTTCGCATTGGTCTAGATCTTACAATTGCTGCCTTAGACCCACACAAGGTGTCTCTTCTAGCTGTCTTTGTTGACATGCACTAAAATTTATGTGTTTATAAATGCATAGGCATGCATATGTGTATGTTTGTATATATGTATATACATATATGTTTGTGAATAGCAATACATATATATACACACACATATATATCATGTATGGTAGTTTCATTAATATTAACCCTCCCAATCTTAGCCAGGTAAAGGGAGGTTTGTCCTTTTCTTCAATACATGACAGAAATATTAGGTCCACATTGAGGTGCAGGTCTCTTTTCCTTTTCCTTTTTTTTTTTTTTTTTTTTTGAGGAGGAATCTGGTTCTGTCACCTGGCTAGAGTACAGTGGCATCATTACAGCTCACTGCAACCTCAAACTCCTGGGCTCAAGCAATCCTAGTGCCTCAGACTCCCATGCAGCTGGAACTACAGGTGCTTGCCACCACACATGGCTAATTTTTTTTTTTTCTATTTTTGGTAGAGACAGGGTTTCGCTCTTGCTCTGGCTGGTATCAAACTTCTGACCTCTAGCGATCCTCCCGCCTCGACCTCCTAGAATGCTAGGATTACAAGCATGAGCAACCACGCCCAGCCCTCTTTTCCTTTTGACATCTTGCCACTCTGACTAGGAAACTCTTGGGGCAACCTTTATTCTGGGAATTCAGGCTGGGAGCAGGATCCCAAGGAGCCCATCTGCACATATCCTTCAAAGAGGACTTTGTTGATGACTAACCACTTTGAGTGGTCTGTAAGAAACAGAGTCTACGTAAGCCCTACACTGCCTTCCTTCTCTAGGCCCCTTGTTTTGATTAAGGCACATATAATTCCAAAGAAAGGATCCCAATCTCTTCTTTTCCAGTTGAGAAAACTGCCTTGAAGTTTAATGGTACCGCTAGCTGTATAAATTATGTTATACCCAACCACAGCAGTATTAGGACTTCAAAAGGCCCACATTACATCTACCTCTGACTCCAGGTAAAACAGCATGAGAAAAGAATTACGTAATCTTTAGAAAATAAAACCTGAGGGACATTTGGCTCCAACTTTTTATTTCACAAATGAAAAAAATAAGAAAGAGAGAGATTAAAATAAATTTGTCTAAAATCAGATTTTCACTCATTGGTTTTAATTGTTTCCATCATTACATTTTTGTATGTATTGTATTTCCCCACATGGGGAAAAATAAAAAGAAATCATTTTCCTTTCATAGAGAGAGAGGGGGAAAAAAAAGACAGAAGCAAAGCAAAAGAATTTATCTTTATGAAAGCAAATTCTGTAGATATTTTGCCAAAATGGACACATAGTGAAAATGGATTAGTTCATTTGAGTGGTTTGCGGAAAATATATATTTCCCGAAGCAGGTGGTGCTATCAAAGTGAATAGGGAGAAAAATGTCGTGTATGAAAAATATTTTTTTCAAAATGCTATTTTTCAAGTCGAAAGGGAAATGACACAAAATCCTACCACTGACTCTGACAGCATATTCTAATGGGTTCTGGCTATATTTTAGAGAAACACACACCCACATACAAACAGAAACAAACGTTTTCAAAAAGGATATGTATAGAAAACCCTGGAGGTTTTACATTTGTTAGAGGGGAGAAAAAAAAGAAAGACAAACGGCCCGCTACATAATGAGATGAGTGAGCAAGTCAGTCATTGGAAACTCATAAAATGCACTTTTTTCAGACATTTCTTGTACTGTTGATATAAGCAGAAGCACATGGATGGAATAAGAAGCAAACCATTGCCTCATGGACATCTTAGACATTCTAGTAAAATTCCAGCATTCCTCACTTTAAAACAAGTAGCTTCATGGATTAATATTTGAATTATTTTGTATTTAAGATATTTTTATTCCACTATATTTCTTATTTGCTCAGTTTTTGTTTGTTTTTCTTTTAAAAAAAAAAAAACCTAGTAAAATTCAATTCAATAGGCATTTACAGAACTCTGGCCACAGAGTATGGTTTGAGCCACAGCGGACATCCTAGGGCATCTGAAGAGTAGAAACAATGGGAAAATGGGCTAATTTGTTAGGAAAATTAGCCTATTTCATTAAGTACCAAACTGTACGGTAACCTGTAAGTGTCGGTCCCTGCTTTCCTCAGAGACCATGTAATTTATCATCCGCACTGCAATACTTTTTACATCTTACTATTGAAATATAATATACATACTGAAAGGTGCATATATCATAATTATACAACCTTATGCCTCTTTCTCCTCTATATTCGTGAACTTACTGATCTGTCTTTTGCAAGGACAGACCCACCAGCATCCATACCCAGGTGTACCCTATTTTAAAGTTCTCCTTTGTCCTTTGGCACCCCACCACCTTTGCCTGTGGGCCCACCCTTACCCAGCAGGGTGCTCTTCACTTCTTACCATATTAACAGCAAACTCAAATCTCAGCTCTTGCATGGAGCTCCTCCTGATGTCGGCACTTCTTGAATGAATTTCTACAATTCTTTTAATTTTACCCATACAATTTAGTACCTAATTAAATGTCTACCTTCGCTGGTCACTGTTGCTTTATAAGTCATTACGTAAGATTGCCCCTGGCAAATAAATGTACTGACGTATTGAAATCTGGACTTGAACTTACCTCCAGCTTGCTCTGCAATCTGGTAGGGCAGAGAGGTTAGTTAGAATCTCTTTCAGTGTCGTGAGAAGTTTACATAAGGACTTCCTTTCTTCCTTGTATGAGCAAAACGTTGATGTCGGTGGAGCGTCTCCAGCTAAAATGCTCAGAAACTTCACCAATAATTTCCCAAATCTAACGCCTCACATTGTTGAGTCACAACCTTATTAGTTACATAACTTAAATCTACATGGAATTTATTTCCTCATCATCATTCCCTATACCTTTCCTTGATTAAGTCCATCAGGTTTTTTCTAGACCATCAAAAAAGTTACGTATGCCAGGGGCTCCCACATTTTATTCTTCCTGCTATGTTGTAGCCAGAGATGCCTTGCTAAAATAACAACGAAATGGATCCATGGCCTTGCTTGAAACTTCCTATACTGTTTCTTTGGTGCCAATTCCATGGTATGAATCTAAAGGTCTTTCATGATACTTTACCCAAAATAAACACGTATATGCCTAAATGCTTACCAGATCGTGATGAGAACAGAGAGCTAGCTAAACTTAGTGGTTAACATCTTTTTTGAGGGAGGCAAAATTTCAGATTAAATGGCTTTCTTTCCCAGTTTTTACTTAGTAATCAGAAACAGACTCGGTTTATGGCAATAAAGACACTAATTAAGGAGAGGATGGGAAAATGTCAATGAGAATTGACAACTGTGACTTCACACTTAAAATATTAAATAAAAGTTGTCTGCATTGCCTTTCCCTTCTCCACCCCATCTTCCTTCTTTCTTCTTCAGCGTTTGATTAAATACACTAGAACAAAAACATCAATTCACTCTAGTTAGAGGGCAAGACATTGTGAATTAATGAAGTCAGACTCGTGGGCAGTTTGATTCAATTGTATTACTTTCAAGTACTTGTGATAACTGGACCTTAATCTTTCCGACATAGAAATCATTAGTATCATTTAGCACATATGAAATTCATTAGCTAAAACTAATTTGTAACTAGCATATATATATATACACACATACACATATACATATGCATGTACATGTATATACACACATATATGTGTGAGTGTATAGCAAATCTATAGTTATAATCATTACTAAAAGTAACTCTAACTATAAGCATGTTTGTGACAGGAACCTGTGGCCTCAAGGCCACATGTGGCCCTCCAGATCCCCAAGTGCAGCCCCTCAACCGAATCCAAACTTCAGAGAACAAATCCCTTTATGGTATTAATTGATCAACACTTATGTGCACATATGGTGGTAACATTGATCCAGTGTCAGGCAGGTGCGGGGGAGGAAGGGACCTAATGGGTATGGTGTGCACCCTCTGGGGGATGGACACGCCTATAGCTCTGAGTCAGGTGGGGCAAAGGCAATATATGTAACCTAAACATTTGTACCCCCATAATATTCTGAAATAAATAAAAAATATATATACTAAGTAAAAAAAGTATTAGTTCTATAAAATTTGGATTTAGTCAAAAGGCTGCACACAAGGATCCAGAAGACCACATGTGTCCCCAAGTCCCCAGGTTCCTCACCCCTGCTCTGGGTTATCAGAGCTTATGAACAATCAACAATTCTTAAAGTAGTTTATTCCTTTGTGCTGTTAAGCATAATCTCTATAACTTGTCACATTCCTCAATTTCTCTTATTATAAAGAAAAGGGACTTTTTAAAAATTTAAATCAAATTTCAGTTCCACTTCTCAATTCAGTGGAATCTGAATTAAAAGGTCTTATTACAAGGGGTATCAAGTTAAAATAATGATGATATTTATTTAAAGAGCCCTCTAATGTGAGTCAAATTGCTTTCTGAGCTCAAGGATAAGGGAGTTTTGAAGCTGCATATTACTGGATGAAAATCTTGAGAGCAAAAATGATACAAGCTTCATTACCTGGCGTCACGCTTATAATGGTAAGGCTTTTGGTTTTAAATAGTATTTATTGAAAGCTAACCAGATTGTGAGCATTTAATTGAATATATCAATTTTCAGGAGACCAGAATTGTTGTGTTTGCTTAGAAGCTTGTCCTAGAGAATTTTCCCCCCTAACACTAGAAATATGTAATAATTTTTTGTCTGCAAAAAAAGCTACAGGTATAGCTGTAATTTGCTTTTGCAATCATATCAGTTATTCTGGCAAAATGCAACCCCAAATCTCACATGACAGTTTACAAATTAAAACCTGTAGAAATAATTAAAAAGGGAGATATGTACAGGAGTGTTACGTGAAAACGTGAAGCTTCAGCAGCCAGCGCAGCTGAGTGATAACTAGACGTGAGGCACAAACTAATTGTCCTTATCTACTCTCATAGCTCGAGCTTCATGCAGGCGGGTTCTGCCATAGCAAGGAGAAAGTATGTGCGCAATATTTTGTTCACTTAAAGGTTCATACAGTAAAAGAGAATCAATACCAGGAAAAAATATCTGAGGGGAGGAGTGGGGACGGTATTAACAATTTTCTATTAAATACACTGTTGTGAATTTTTTAAAAATTTTTTGAATAGTTCTACCCGTACATGATTTTTTTTTTTTGCATTCTACCCAATGACTTGTTCAACAAAAGCTTTCCTTATTTGAGGAAACCTTATTTGAGGCACTGCACCATGTCCAGCAACTCGTTCTTCAAACTGGACTTCTAATTTCCTGGAGGCAAACTGTTGTATCTTTTTTTCTCTCTCTTATAACTATAGCATCTAGCATGTGCCTGGAAACCTGCTATACACTCGACAATTATTTTTAAATAAATTAAAGTATATCGAGAGATTTTTTTAATTCTAAAGATTTTTTAAGATGCTAACACTTAACAGTTCTTTGTTTGTTTGTTTTTAACAGCTCTTTCCTGCAAAACCAGATACATTTCCTAGGTACCCCAAGGAGAGTTTTCATCCCAGGGGCCTGGACCCAAAGTGGAATAACTGTCAGCAGCAACATTAATTGCACCCCTTCTAGGCAGGGGGAGTGTGAAAATTGGTGTGGACAAAGAGACTGAAATTCCTGCTCCTCCCAAGAGGTGGCCGCTGGGGACCCGATGCAGCCCATTAGGGGGACAGCTGTGTGGAGACAAGTTTTATATCTGTCTGAACAGTTCATATAGTCTGGGTAAATAAATACTTTAAATCCCTAGAGCCAGCAAACTTCAGGATTTTCTTCTAATCTTATGGAGCCCGATTGTGTCTGGGCTAAGGCATTTTCTAACTGTGAGTAATTTAACTTCCAAAGAGCTCAGAAGCCTGCATTGCAGTGAGTGTGGCCACTCAAAGATCCTGGAGAGAACTGTTAATTCCCACCTTCGCCCCTTTACAAAAACCCTGTCTCCTTCCTAGGACTTTGTCCCTCCCCTAAGGAGAAAGCTAAACAATACCCGCCCTTAAGGCACAAAGCCCTTCTCAACCACCTGTGTCCCACGATCACGTCTTCCTCTAACTTCCTTCAGCCTGACCACCCACCGACTGCTTCTCAGGTATCGCCAGGTACCTTCCGCTGCATTTGCACTATCTTCTTTCTCTGTCTCTCCACCTGAGCTGTAATCATCCAAATTCGGAATTCATGTGTCTGCCTCGTATCTGACACAACATAAAATGCTCAGAGGGTGCCAGTCCACAGTGTGACTGATGAGTTCGAGCCTGTCTGCTTAGTTATTCTTAAGAATAAGCACTCTGATCAGAACGTCTCCCGCCCTCTTCCATTACCTTTGTGCACATATGTATTTAATGACGCTGCCCCTGTGCTGCAATTTCCAGCCCTTTCTCACTGGAGCGAGCTCCCTGAAGGCAGAGGCCTTGGTATCTGCCTGATGACAGAAGACTCCAAAGGAAAGACCTACGTGGGGAAGCATTCCAGGCTGAAGTAGTGCTTGATCGAAGGTATAAAAATATGAAAGTGACTAGACCAGAGATTAGTAAATATTTCAGCCTAAATTACCAACAACAGAGTGGGCCACCTGGGAAAGTATAGGCAGAATCCGAATGACACCCGTGTGAGTTGGCAATGGAAGGGACACCTGTACTGAGTAGGGATTTAGACCAAATTACTGTCCAGTCTCCAATTTGTTGGAAACCTTGATTCCAAGGTCTGTGTCATGGTTAATTTTGTGTCAATTTGACTGGACCATGGGGTGCCCAGACATCTGGCCAAACATTACAGGTAGATTCTAATGTATCTCTAGCAGACTGCTCTCCCTAAAGTGGTTGGGCCTCATGCAAGCAATTGAAGACTTAAGTGGAACAAAAAGCCTAAGAGGTTGCTCCTCCTGCCTGACTGCTTGGGCTGGGATATTGGTCTTTTCCAGTCTTTGGACAAAGATTGAAACATTAGCTCTTCCGGGGCCTCAAGCCTGCCACCTTTTGGACTGGGACTTACATCTTTAATTCTCCTGGTTCTCCAATCTGCAAACTCAAATTGAAACTACACGTCAGCTATCCTGGGTCTCTAGCTTGCTGACCACAGACCTTGGGACTTTTTAGCCTTCAGAATTGTGTGAGCCAATTCCTTATAATGAATCTCTTTCTCTGTCTCTATCTCTCTTGCTATACAAAGACACATACATACACACACACACACACACACACACACACACACATCTTACTGGTTCTGTTTCTCTGGATAATTCTAACTAATACAGTCAGTATTGGCTGGTATTTAAGGGCTGTTTTCTTATTAGACAGGATCAAGCCATGTGGAAGCCGGCTTCATCCCCAGCCCCATCTATCAAACAATGCCTCCAGCCTTCCAAATGGACTTTTTGCTTGGTTCATTCTAAGAGGGAAAATAAGTTTTGTCTTTTTTCTCCTCTGTTCTTACCAATCTGTCCTTTGCTACTTGGCAAGAACTGGTAGCTTTTCTTGTGGTCTGACTGGATCTGGAAATAACATGGTTATTTTTGTTTAAACATAATAGCAAAGAAGAACTTGAGCTTATATGCAATTTAGTCTTATCAAGCCCAGACATATTTGTTTGTGCACAATCAGCATGCCTGAGTGATGTCAGAAGAGCTCTGAAAACAATATATTCTGAAGCCAGAGTTGTTAGTGGGTGGAACTCTCCCAAGTAATAAGCATTGTACACATGATTGAAACTAGAATGAGTTATTTAGTCCAATAGAACCTGCTTTAGTCCATACAACATGTCATATGACTCAGAAACAAAACAGGACAGAGGAAATAAATGAAAGGGAATGGGCTAAACATGGAGGAAATTGTATATTTGCTCTTTATAGGCACTCTATAAATAGTTGTAGAATTAATTGTAACTTTGAAAATAGGCAAAAAAATACATTCATATGTGTATGCATGCTTGTACACACAGAGATATGTAAAAAGATGGCATATTAAAGATACTACAAATGCATTCATGTAAAGGGTTGGTGTTACTTATGAATTGCCTCGCACTGAGATATTCAGGACGCCCTGGTACCTTTTCTGTGGTCTTGGTCTTTCTCTACCCCGATATTGCCTTCCTTTTGCATTACAGTGGGTTACTCTGGACTTTCTGCATTCTGCACATGCCCATCCTGTGCACACCCAGGCTATTCCCAGTCACGTGGGCATTTCCATGCACCCATGTTGTGGCTGAGCATTCTGTCTGAATTTGTTCTCAAAGAGAGAACTACCCACGTCTCAGGAACTGCATTTCTAGTAACACTGCTAGTGTTGTTCCAACTTGCCTTTGCACACATGTACACAAAGAGAAAATAGAAAACAGTTTCCATTAAAAATCAGTATGCACTCTTAAAATAAAATGTCCTTTGCCTGTCAATGGTATTGGCAAAATATAATATCCTGCTACCTATAGCTTCCTGCTTTACTCTCCACCCCTTAACCTCTGACCTTTTAACATACCCCAGTGGTTGATGGCTACAATTAAATGTATTAATGAACATTTTAGGAGGGGTTTAAACCATTTTCTACCCATTTCATGGAAGTGATACTTGCAAGTGATGAAGGATATAGAATATTAAGAAAATAAAAATTCAGAAAGTTTTTTTCTAAGTTACAGAGTTGCAAAGGAAAATGTCTGTTTACTTTCTAGACTCATCAGGTAGCAAAATATAACTTCCCAGACAGCTTTGTCTTAATCGTTGAAATTTTCCATATTAGTAAATTTTGACATAGAATATCAATTCATAGGTCCTGTACTAACTGATCTAATTCATCAGTTTGCTACGGGACCTTGGAGACCTAAATTTTAAACAAAAAAAAAAACTCTAGAACATTCTGATGAAGATAATTGGTAGAAACACACTTTGAGAATAATTACAGCTTTGCGTCTTGTTTTCCCCTCTTTCATTTAGAATTAATCCCAAGAATTTCTCCTAAGATAAAGGATAGAGAGACATGTCTTAAAATTTGTAACTAAAAGGCCCTTGGACTCATTTTTAGAGACTCTAGTATCTAATCCTAGCTGTTCATTTGCTGATTGTAACCATGGGATATTTCCTTAACCAATCAGAACTTCGGTATTTTTGTTTAATTATAGAAAAATAAGATTTTTTACCACCCACAGTTCTCCCGTTATTCAGAGAAATAATGTTTGTAGAACTGCTCTGGAATTTGTAAATTGCTGTACAAAAGTGAGAAATTGTTCATGTTACGAATATGTACATTGGCGATTCAAGCAAAGAAGCATTCAAAGTAGACCTGGTTCTTAGTACCCGGTCAGACTGCACAAAGGGACATGGATGACAGAGATGGAAAGAAACTTTGCCTTTGGTTCCTGAGGTGCTCAGTCCCTGGAGCAAGCCACGTTAGATAGCCACGAGGTCACAGTAATAATGAACGGCAAGGTGTATCATTTTTAAGGACTTCTAAAAAGGGAGAGAGAACAATGGATTATGGAAACTAGTAGATTTTGCAGAAGGACACCATAAAGGAACTGAGCTATAAGGTGGACCTCCAGAAAGGGGTGGATTTGTTGTTAGGTAGAGAGTGTTGGAGACATTCTAGGTAAAAGAGAAAGTACGTGAAAAGGCCCAGATATGGGAACAAGCATCTCGGGAAACATGCAAAAGAACAGAAAATAGAAACATAGACGGTTTGACTCTCAAGAAGTTAGAAAGTTCATCTCACCCAATTCTTTATTTGAATAGATTTGAGCTATACGAAAGTCTATAAAGCCCTTGTTTGTTTGACAGATCAACATGCTAAAAGCACCAATCCATAGGTATAAATCTCTCCAGTAGCAGCATTTATAGCAATATAATACAGCATCCAAGGAAACCCTCCCATAGGGACTCAGTTAAGTACCATCCCATTAACAGCATGGATTTATTGACCTATTGATATGTTTAAAAGGTCTCCATTGTAAAATTAGTGAATATGTAAATAGTATGAACTTGAAGAAAAGGACAAACAAGAGAAAAAAAAAACCTGTCCTTATTGGAATCACATGCTTTTTGTCCATCATGTTAGATTTTTTCCAGTAAATTATTTTTCAATTCCTCTAAGATTTTTGGTATAATTTTCTAGCAAAAGAGGAAGAAAAAAATCCAGTCAGACTTCCTAAGCACCCTTTGTACTTGTCTGTACTTTTATACAAGAGCACACAGGAATATTTTTCTCTACTTTGAGCGTTATGATTTAATGGACTTTTTAAATAGAATGTCAAAAACAAAAGAATAATTTTAGTACAATGGCATGAGAACGAAATGTATGGATTGATCCTCTGATAGGGTATTTACTCTCCATCTCCCTCTCATGTACTTGTTAAGTGATTCATGTAAGTGGCCAGAGTGTTTGAGACTCAAGTTCCCTACTTATCAAACCTAATGGGCAGAAAGCTCTCAGCCCTTCTGCCTCAACACTCCAAATGGTGACAGGCATGAAAGTACATTGGTGACTGTTTAGGAGTCCTTTTTTATTTCTTGAAAGAGAAAGCAAGTTTTTACTGACTGTTAGAAGGATGCAGGGCACTATATTTACCAATGCAGAGAACCTGCAAAAGAGGCAGGTGTCTCCGAGGACTTGGTACCTTGCTTGCAAAATGCAAAGTGAACTGTTTCTTCCTCTATCTTATCACATGAATTCTCACCCGACAAAGGGGTTCTGAAAGGAAGCTTGGATAAGAGGAAAGAGCTGTAGGTTGACATTAGGTGATTGGGACTCAAGTTTTGAATACTGAACCAATCACATTACATTTTTCCACATGTGTAAGTAAAGTGCCTGTGTCAGAGTATAACCAAGGAACTGCTGTTATATGAAGTTCCAGACTAAGTTTAACCTGGTAACTGTGCTGGTTCTTAAGCTGATGTATCTCATCTCTACATCCATCTTCCTATTCTCCCTGGTGTCACCAAGAGAAGGACATAGAGGCTGGAAGAGAAAGAAGCTCTTGCTTTTTGTTGTTGTTGTTTTTGTCTTGTTTTTAGGAACTTCCTACTCCAACAGCAATATTTGCTTCCAGAAGCAGTTTACTCCAACTTCAAATTCTTTATCCCCCCCCCTCCCAGGACAAGCCCCCTTGTGACTCCTCAGAGATGCCAGCATGTTCCTTAGAGGTCTGTGTCCCAGCCCTGCTGGGACTATTCTTGCAGCTCCTGAGACAGCAGGTAGGCCATGTCCCCTCCTTAGAAGCCTGGTTCCAGCTCTGTGGGTTCTTTCCATTGTCTAGGTCCTCACATCCTCAAAGTCCTTTTCCTTGGGGCCTAAGAGTGAAAGCGTTTTCTTTCTTTCTTTTTCTTTTTTTTCTTTTTGATCATCTTTTTTTTAATTTTTAATTTATTTATTTTTAATTTCATAATATTATGGGGTACAAATGTTTAGGTTACATATACTGCCCTTGCCCCACGAGTCAGAGCAACAAGTGAGCCCATCCGCCAGTCAGTGCACACTGCACCCATTAGGTGTGAACATACCCATCCCCTCCTGCCCCCACCCACCTGCCCGACATCCGGTGAATGATACTTCCATGCGTCTGCTTCTGTGTTACCTCAGTGCTCCCTTTTTGTCTTTTCAGTCTTCTAGTACTTCTTTAATTAATTTTCTGTATTATAATCTATTAGTTAAAATAACTGGTGGGCTTTCTGTTTTCCAAACTAGATCCTAATAGAGTCAGTGGCCCAGAACAAGTTGGAAGGTTTATAATCCTAAAAATATGTTCAAATTACCTGTATATCTTCTTCTCCAGGATTCTGAAACTCCATTCCCTTTTCATGAGGCATTATTTCTATAGAATGTTATTTGAACAGAGGCCCTTTCTCTTCTATTATATCATCCACATCACACATGGATCTTTGCCATTGCAGACTGGCCATTGCTAGAGTTTTCACAATGCAAGATGCTTGTGCACCACCGAAGCAGGTCAAATAATCTCATTATGAAGAATTCTAGTAGATTGAATCATAATTACTCTCAAATAAGGTCCAACATGAGCCTTAATCTCTTTTCTGCTTGCTAGTGTTAGAGTTTGTGGATTAGTGTGGTTTTCCTGTGGGCTGACATTTGCAGGCAAAACTAACCAGGTGGCCATTATATCTACAGCCAGGAATTAATGCACAGCCGTCAGTGAACTCACCTTACTGCAAAACAAAAGCCTCCTGAAATAATTGGCTTCTTGCTTCAGCCCTGCCACAACAGGTAGACAGGGAGGCATGCGGGAATTGGTAAGCTTGGGAACACAGACACTCCCTTCCTAGTGTGGCATAATTCATGTGCCCTGAACCTCCTGTTTGAAATACTGGGTGATAGCTCAGGAAGATAATGGCCTCTGTCCAGGACCTGAATTCCTAAAGGACAAGAGGCAGCAGCAATGGAACTTCATTATAAGTTGATCCTCTGCAAGTTGCTGCAGCATGGGATTGGGAAAACCTTCCACACAGTTGACAGTGAATTTAGTTCATGGCTTGAATCCATGTTGAAAACACACCCCGACTTGATTCATTCATAGAGTCTGTCAGTAATGGATATGAAGTGAGGACCATATATTCAGAATTATCTTAATGTCAACATTACTTCTTATGAATTCCATAAGCCATGATATGTCCTAGAAATTTAATTATGATGATGCACTTTCAGGAGTCCCCCTTAGCAACTGGAGGGAGCACGGAATCATGTATCACATCACACGTTCAAATATTAAATGCAAAGAACATGGCCGACTGAATTATTGGCATCATTTAAGCCTTCCTGAATATAAAAGTATAGTTATGGAGACAATGCTAAAACATTGAAAGCTAAATCACAATTTAAATATGACTAAATAGCAAATGAGTTAGGTAACACTGGAGAATTTCAAGGAGGAAAATATTAGTATGTTTTTCTGTGGATGGAGAACACAAAAGGAGGAAAAGAATATGGAAACTGACACATTTGGAAGTGCCAAGCGGTCTTCCACATGCCTGATGAACGTTATTATAAATGTATCTTTTTCCTTGGCTAGCCCAAATTTAAGTTATCTACCCTCTTCTGAAAAGCAAACCACAGGCTTAAATCACGCCTACAGATTTTAAGTTGGGATTGGAGAAGGGTTAGTTCCACCGATGTGCTTTAGGGATTTAATTGAAGGAAAAAGGAGGACGCATGGGCAAGGCCTCACCAAAGGGGCTTCGGTTTAACACACTGGGGTTTTGTAGGAATTCCTTTAAAAAAAGACTTTTGCTATACTTGAAGGGAAATTCTCTAAAACACCATATACCTTGCTGCTTTGCATTACAGTTCATTTCTCCTACATTTTCAATACTCTACTAGATTGTAAACTCCTTAATGGAAGTATCACTAGGATTAAAGTAAAGAAATCAGGAAATCATCCTCGTCACCCTCTTGTTATATGAATATTTGGGCCTTTACCTTCACTTAAATATCACTTAGGATCTGCTTGAACACTGCCCTGCTGTGGAATTAATGAATTCCATAGAGGTGCCTTAATTTTGCTTTCAGAATGAGAACATCTAGTCTCCCTGTTTATTACAAAATTTCACTTTAATGCAGCCATGAGATATCCCTAGTCCCTTTTTCTTCAAAGTTGAACATCTGATCTCTTTCAGTTTCTTTGACGTGCTATGATTGAGATTCTTTGATACCCTCCTCCTTTTTTCTCTGGATAATTTCCAGTTTGCTAGTGTGTGTACATATCTGTCACATCCTAAATTTAATATAACCAAATGTTACTGCAGCAACACAAACCATGATTTATTAAGAACGGCCTATGCCTTGATCACTGTTCTTCTCAGTTTACCACACATTAACATTTCCCACAATATCAGGAACTAAGGTGTCTGGGTCCTTATTTTTAAAGATGAAGGATATGAAGTTAAGCAAATGGCCCAAACCCAGTTACTGGCTGAAAGTAATATTGAACCCAGGACCGTGGTATCCTGGAGCCCATAAACAGTGCTGGAGCCAGGCACACTCTGTCCTCGGGTGTAGTATAACCTCTAAGGGTACACGACTCATCTTCAGATCCTCACAGCACCTGACTCAGGGCCTTGAATCATACATCATCTCGATTGTGTGAACGAATGCATGAATGAGTAAATAAATAACCGTGACAGCAAAAACTGCCTCTTCGTGGCCACCAGCATGCGAAAGAAAATACAAGGAATTTAAACAAATGAACAAAGAATATTTTTACTACTGTCCTTCCTTCTCCAGAATTCCACATACGTCTATCTAGCTCACATCTCTACCTAAACATATGTAAATTAAAACTCATAATTCCCCCCCAAAACTCTTTCTCCCGTCATTCTCATTCTCAGACAATGGGGATTCTTTACCAAGGGGACCATTCTTATTCCCCATGACTCCTCCCTTTTCTTCACCCTCCCTTCTAACATATCAGCCAATCCTGCTGTTTCTCCTAAACCCTTCACAAATTTACCATCTTTCTGAATGCCCCATTTCTACCACCTTAGTGCAGACACCTCAATTCCCTTGGATAATAACAAGAACTATAACTTTCCCCCTCTGCTTCCTTGCCCTGCCCTGGGTTCTCATACGTGTTTATCTATGAATGTAAATTTGATCACACCACCTGAGTCAAGCAGCAAGTTTTCCTGACATTTCGCTTATCTTTCCACTCATTTTCTTTGCCAGAAATGGATTTGCCACACTTATAGGCAACAAAAGACAAAACCATCTCATCCTCCTGTTTCTTGCAGCATCCCTGGGGGAGATGTGTGAAAATGGGCAAGTGTTTGAGATTCTTGAGCTGATGAGAGAAAGAAAGAAAGAAAGAAATGTCTCTTTAAGATGCCAGGGATTATATGAAACTCTTTAACTATTATTATGTTGCAGAAGATAGTGGGAAAGCAAGAAGCATGCAAAGCCACATAAAGAGAGGAGAATTGACATGTGCCAGAAAGAAATCTAAAACCAACAGCATTTATGCATTCTGTAGAAAGCCTGAGAGTTATTGTTTTTCACCCTTAGGAAATTTTACCTTGTATATCATCATTAGAGACTCTTAAACAGTGTTATGTGTGAAAAGAATGTTGCTAATATTCTTTAGTGGAGAAAAATAGATAACAAATGCATCACACTTAAGCATACTTCTACTTCAAAAACTTTAACAAAATGTTGAGGAGAAAGATTATAATAATATTAGAGCCATTAGAAAATTCAAGTATTTTTGAATCCATACAAGTCTTCCATTTCACACAGGAATGAGACTCAAGCAGAATATTGATGTACTAACACATATAATAAAGATATACGTTTTTACTTAAATGCTGCTGTTATAGTAGAACTTTTCGTTGGATAAATTGAAACACACCTATGCCATGGATCAGCTTGAAACATAACAACTGAATGTAGTGAAAGACTAATATAACCTAGTTGGCTTATAGCAACAATTAAGTATGGTGTTTTTAGCCTCTCACTTCATGCATTTATGTTTTACGTCCACCAGATTTATATGTTTCTATTCTGTTTAAATCACTTATGGTTGATAGTGTGGTTCAATATGATGTATCTTTTGGTGCTCCACAGATGTGTGCTAGCTGTTTACTGCTTTGTCTTGTGCCTTAATACCAGGCTTAGAAATGTAAATTCAAATGGAATTATAATTCACCATTCATGATGTTGCTAATTGTTTGAAATCCCTGAAAGTGAATATCAATAAGTTTTAATTATTTATTTATGGCATAGCTATAACTTGTTAATGATATGAAACATTAAAATTCAGCCATTGATTTAACGACACTAAATCCAAACTGACACATTTTTGCTGTTCGAATAATCCATTTTAACTTTTCAGTAGAGAAGTTTAAGTTTTGATTTTCTCACATCTCTCTCATTTTGGGCCTTGACCAAGACTGAGTAAAAGCAGGAACACAGAGAATTCAACTCAAAAAAAAAAAAAAAAAAAGTTTGTGATTTCTTATAGGAAGTATCCAGTGTCCAAAATTGTAAATCACATTTAAAAAAATAGTTTTGCGAAATGTCTAAGGTAGATGGCAGACCAAACAGAGAGAAGATATGATCAAGTTTGAAATTTTTTTTTTTTTAGAAAAACATGATGAATTGCCGTAATGTCTTCAATGGTGATTTCATGGTTTAATGAATATTTTCATTCTTCTGGAGTCTGTCTATGAAGAGATGTAAAAACAGTGGCATTGCAATCAATACGGTAACATCCACTTCAGAGAAGCCATCAGCCCCTGAATTGTGGAACCACTTCGAATTCTTTTCACCATCTAAGTAGCCAGGTCATATTACCAATATTCCAAAGTTCCCAAAGAATCGAGATTGAGATATATATATATATATATATATGTGTGTATATATATATATATATATATATATATATAAACATGAAACCTGGGAGATCTCGAGTTACTTTCTATATTAACTGCATGAAACCTTTCTATTCTAAAGGTAAGCCTAACCTATAACAATAAGATAAAATGAATTATTCATTTTATTAGATGATTGCAAAGAGGTTAACATCAATACAATATTTATCTCATGGGTTTCATTTTCCAGAGAAGTGGTTATTGTGAATAAATAAATTTTAAAGTTCACTTAACATTAATCAAATAACCATCAATCAATCAATATTTACCAAGCAGTGTTTTGTAAGCCTCTGTGCTAAGCACTCTTAGGGATACAAATAATTAACAAAAACCTTAAACCTGGGCAAGGACTGGGAGTTTGCGAGACTAAACTAAAGTGACATGATGGCATAGAATCTCCCTTCCAGATCATGCTCTGGATTTTGGAGACCCTGGAACTCCCTGTCTAAATGGCCCTGAATCCATTTCTAGAGACTTTACCCAGGTCTGTGGCTCCTGAGGCTTGATAGTGTCTTAGGTGTTCAAACCCCTAGACCTGAAGGGTACCCCAAGGGGCACTTAAGAGTGATGATGTTTCCAAAAGATCAGACATATAGCCTGAAGAATTTTTCCACAGTGGGGGACTAACTGGGAATGGAAAGAAAAGGGATGGGATGAGATGCTGCCAAGGGCTGCTTTTCCCCATGCCTCCTCAATCAGGCACAGAGCTTCAAGGAGCCTGAGAACTTTAAATTCAACCTCACTTTCCAGGTTATTATGAAGGGTATACTTGTCAAGGTAAAAAAA
>RJWJ010031482.1:0-19177 GCA_004363605.1 Indri indri
CACAAGAAGGTAGAAAATTACTCATTACTCATGTAGTACACTCATGTACTATTTGGACAGGAAGTTGAACAACCCCTTCCCTCGCAGGCAACTGTTCAGGAATGTAAGTAGTTCTTTTTCTTGAGTACATCTAGTTTACTGGGAGTACTTCCAGAGTGAAAGCAGGGGAAGGTCCAAAGCAACATGCTCCAAGTAGTTGACAGAGTGTGGCTGGCAATGAAGGGTGGCACCTGAGAGCAGGTGATACCAACAGATAGGTTCCAGATGCAGAGCTGGGAAAAGCTAATACATAGGGAGCACGTGGAAACTGATGAGCAAAGGCTGCAGAAATCACTGGGGCTTGGTAAACTATTAATAAAAATGGTTAGCAGAGAAAATATTAGAGAATGTGCTTTTGTTAAACTTAACTGATATCCCTGGACAACACTAAAATGCTAGGAAAAAAATTTTTTATAAAACCACAGCAATAGAGAACAGGGGAAAGATCATCAGCAAGTGTGATCTCAACACAAATTTGAAAGACGGAAAGAAAATGGAAGGATAGTTATTAGAGCAGAAGCAGGCACAGTTATGCTGCTTACATATGGGGATAAGTAAAAGAAGGAACCAGTTTGGCTCCAGACTCAGACATGGTTAATACCCCAGAGGATGGGAGTCAGATACAAAGAGAAAGCAGTGAAATTAATGACCAGTTGTATATGGAAAATTCTCCCTTGTCCCATAAATACACATATTTCTACCCAACCCCTGTGCATGGCCAACCAGGGATTTACCCTCCAGCTAGAGGTGGGAAGTTTCTTCTCTGCAGAAGTTGAATGGTCCCAAAGGAAGGACCTCTATATTCTGTCATTTGGGAATCCAACAGTAAAGCAGCTATCTTTCTAGCTTTGTATATACACATATATTAATAATAGAGCTTCTAAAACCATGAAACAAAAACTGACACAATTGAAATACATAGAGGTAAATTTTCAATTATAATTAGATATTTCAATAATCAAGTAATTGATAGCACAAGTAGACAGAAAGTAAAGCTATATAGACTGGAACCGCACTATCAACTAACTTGACTAATTTCATTTGTAGAACACTTCACTCAAGAGCATAACATACATTCTTTTCATGTGTACCTATTATGGACTATAAAATAAGTCTTTAAAAATTTAAAAGAATGAAAACCATGCAAAGTATGTTATTTCCCCAGGACAGAATTAAATTAGAAATCAGTAAAAGATTTCTGAAGAATCCCCAAATACCTGGAAACTAAACAACACACTCCTAAATGAGCAATAGGTTAAAAAGAAAGAAAATTTTGAACTGAATGAATATTATAAGAATTTGTGAGAATGCAGCTAAAGAAGTGCTTAGAGGGAAAATAATAACATTAAATACTTAAATTAGATAAAAAGAAATAAATCAGTAATCTAAGCTCCAACCTTAAGAATGTAGAAAAAGAGCAGACTTAGCCCAAAGCAAGCAGAATAGGAGATGATAAAAATAAGAACTAAAAATCATGAAATAGCAAATGGACAATAGAGAAAATTCAATGGAGCCAAAACCTTGCTCTTTGAAAAGATTGAAAGAATTGCCAGTATCAGGAATGAAAGAGGAAACATACTACAGATTCTATAGACAGTAAAAGTATAATAAGCAATTTTATTAACAATTTTATGCCAATAGATTCAAAAAACTTAGATGGAATGGAAGAACACTGAATAACATATTAGCGGCTCCCCCTAGCGGCAGATCAAGCAACCATAGAAGCATACACATCCAGGCTTGTAGGTATCAGCTGTCTTGTCCTTACCCACACTTTAGGGAGTAATAGGTAACCCTCGGGAGAGGCAAGACTGTTCCTAAAGATCAAGGCATTAGTATTCCCCATCCAGGGGACCAGAGACCAACAGAGGCATCAGATTACCTCGATAACTGGCTCCTCCATGCAATGTACAACCAATGAGAGAGGGTAACCCCATAGCTTAACACAGTGCCCTCCATCTGAAGCTATTAGAGGGCAGTGGAGTTCTACACAAAGGTGCGATCCACCACGTGGGAGCTTAAGCCGGGGAGTCAAACTCACTAATCTCCACTGGCAAGAGGTGAAAACAACAGTTCATAGGGAACCCAACTTGATAAAATACCTCTAAGGCAATATGAGACCAGCACACCTCTTCCCACCACTGTCAAGGAACATCCCTTGGGGGCTTGAAATTAGGGGCACAAACCAGGCCTAGCACTCTCAGTTCTCAATCAATTACCCTGATGAGAAAGAACCAGCAAAAGAATGCAGGAAACATGAAAAATCAGAGAGAAAAGTCATCCCCAAAAGGAATCATGAGACCCTCAAAAACGGATACTAATTTAAATGAAATGATTAAAATGACAAAGGAAGCATTCTGAATATGGATTATAAGGAAACTCAGTGGAATTGAAGAGAAAATGGAAACCCAACACAAGCCATGAGAACAATACAGGAAATGAATTAAAAATTCTCCAAAGAAATTGAAATATTATGAAAGAACCAAACAGAAATCCTGGAAATGAAAGAGGCATTCAAGGAACTTCAAAACACAGTGGAAAGCCTTAAAAATAGAATGGATCACACATAGGAAAGAATCTCAGAGCTTGAAGATAGTGCCCACGTGCTAAACAAATCAGATGAAGAAAAAGAACACAGAAGGAAGAGACAAGAACAAAACATACAAGAAATGTGGGATTATGTAAGGAAACCAAATAAAAGAATTATAGGCATCCCGGAGAGAAGAAGAAAATACGCGAGGGTTGGAAAATCTATTTCTTGGAGTACTGGAGGAAAATATGCCTGGTCTGACCAGAAACCTAGGTTTCCAGATAAAAGAAGCACACAGAACTCTTGGGAGATTCAGTATGAAAAGGCAATCACCACGTCACATATTTATTAGACTAGCCAAAGTAAACACAAAAGAGGCAATCCTTCAAGCAGTAAGGTGATAAAAGCAGATAACCTGCAAAGGAAAACCTATCAGACTAACTGCAGACTTCTCAAGTGAAACCCTACAAGCCAGAAGGGACTGGGGACCCATCCTCAATCTTCTAAAACAGACTAATGGCCAACCTAGAGTTCTTTACCTGGCAAAATTAAGCTTTATCTATGAGGGAGAACTAAAGACTGTCCCAGAGAAGCAATCACTGATGGAATTTGTCAGGACAAGACCTGCCCTACAGGAAGCACTCAGAACTGCATTATACACAGATTGGCACAATAAAGATCCACCAGTGTAAAATCACCAAAAAGCTAACAGTTAAAACCTAGATGGCTCAAGAGAGAAAACAAAGCAACAAAGTTCTATTCACCAGCATGAACAGAAATCCACCCCACTTATCAATTTGTTCAATAAATGTGAATAGCCTGAACTCCCCACTGAAGAGACGTAGTCTAGCTGAGTGGAAAAAAATATACAAGGCAAGTATCTGCTATCTCCAGGAAACAAATCTAAGCCACATGGTCTCACACAGACTCAAGGTAAGGGGATGTAAAACAACATTCCATGCAAATGGAAACCAAAAGAAAGTTGGTATAGCAGTTGTCATATCAGATAACATAGACTTCAACAAAAGTAAAGACAGACAAAGATGGCCATTATGTAATGGTAAAGGGAACATTTCAACAAGAAGACATAACAACTCTAAATACTCATGCACCTAACAGGTGTGCCCAGATTCATAAAGTAAATCCTACTTGATCTAAACAAAATGATAAACAGCAGCACCATAATAGCCAGGGACTTCAATACTCCTCTGACAGAACAGGACAGATCCTCCAAACGGAAAATAAACAAGGAAACAATGGGATTAAATAGAACTCTAGAACAAATGGCACTAAAAAAATGGGCCAGGCCGGGCACGGTGGCTCACGCCTGTAATCCTAGCACTTTGGGAGGCTGAGGCGGGAGAATTACTTGAGCTCAGGAGTTCAAGACCAGCCTGAGAAAGAACAAGTCCCTATCTCTACAAAATAATAGAAAAATCAGCCAGGAATGGTGGTATGTACCTGTAGTCCCAACTACTCAGAAGGCTGAGGCAGGAGGATTGCTTGAGCCCAGGAGTTTGAGGTTGTAGTGAGCTATGATGACACCACTGCATTCCAAGACACAGCAAGACCCTGTCTCGGAAAAAGAAAAAAAAAAGTCAATATTGTGTTATATATTTGGCATTTGTACTTATATGTCAATTTAAATGCACAGGAAATGATCAGGAAGAGTGAGCAGCAACCTAACAAAACTGGTTCCCTGAGTGGTTAAGTCCTAATATTGGAGTCAAAGCATTATGGGAGACCTTAACTTTACTCTTGATTAATTCACTTAGGGAAAAAAATAGGTAGTACTTATTAAATAAAATTTTTTAAATGACATAATCAGATATCCCAGGTACACAATTATATATTTCTATATTTCGATTTTAGATGGTAGGCAGACCTAACCTTTCTCCCTATGGAATGCTGTACAAGTGAGGTCCTATCTGTAATCCTCATTCTCTTCATCTTTATCACAGAGACACAATTATCTACTATGTACTGCTAAATAAAATCTAAATCTGAGCATTCTGAGTACAGGTCTGGTACATAGTAGGTACTCAGGAAATATACCCACCACACAGAGGGAGCTGGTCGCACCGAGATGGAAATGAGTTGCCAGGGTGCTCCAGCAATGACTGCATGTCTGGAGGACTTTCCTCTCAATTGCATCCTTCACGGGGGAACCAAAACTGCTCTCCCTTCCAGTATGAACAGTAGGAACTAGGAGTCTTGTTAATCCTGAGCTCGGGACTGTGAACCCAAGAACTACCAATGGTAAGGAAGATGTGAGGGCCCTAACACCCCATGGAGACTGAGCATGGTTCCTACTCTCTCCCAATTTCCCTTTCTCTCTAATAGAATGTTACTCCAAGGCTGCAGAGCACGCAGCATCCATGCACTGAGTTAGAATTGCAGAGCTACAACATCTGAGCCCCGACTCCTGGACCCCCTGGGTAGTAGGGGAATATGTCCTTAGTGTAATAATGAGGGTCTGTTCAAGGGCTAGTTCCACTCTTCCACATATGGATAATTCTACCCATTTATAGAACACATTAAGAGTCAAATGAAAGGGGAGGAGGGTAACGAGATATCCCAGAGCCTGGAAGGCTTAAGTATCTGTTACGGACTTAATGTTTGTACGCCCCCCAAATTCTTATGTTGAAGCCCTAACCCCCCAGTATGGCTGTATTTGGAGATGTGGCATCTAATGATGTAAATAAGGTAAAACAAGGTTCATAAGTGTGGGGTCCTGATCAGATAGCATTAGTGTACTTCTATGGAAAGATACCAGAGAGTTCTCTCATTCTCTTTCTCTCTCCCACCCAACCCAGGCACCAAGGAAAGGCCATGGGAGGACACAGCAAGAAGGTGGCAATCTGTGAGCCAGGAACAGAGCCCTCACCAGAAACTGAATCTTCCAGTACCTCGATCTGGGACTTCCGGCCTCCCGAACTGTGAGAAAATAAGTTTCTGTTATTTGAGCCATCCCTTCTGTGGTATTTTGTTATGGCAGCACTGACAGACTAATACAGACTTTGGTACCATGGAGTGCTGCTATTAATATAATAATCCCTGCTATTAATATAATAAATCCCTAAAAATGTGGAAGTGGCTTTGGCATTGGGTGATGAGTAGAGACCAGAAGAGTTTTGAACATTTGTGAACATCAGAAAAAGCCTAGATCGCCTTAGAGGGACTGTTGGTAGAAATATGGACCTAAAAGGCAATTGTGGTGAGGGCTCAGGAAGAAAATAGGAGAAACAGAAAGAGCCTCTTCCATCTTTAGAGAATACACATATCATCGTGAACACAAATGAGTAGAAACATGGTCGTTAAAGGCCATGCTGGCGAGGTCTCAGACAGAAGTGAGGAATGCATTATTGCAAACTGGAGGAAAGGCGATCCTTCTTATAAAGCGGCAAAGAAGCTGGCTGAACTGTGTTCTAGTGTTTTGTGGAAGGTAGAATTTGCAAGTGATGAAATTGGATATTTAACTGAGATTTCTAAGCAAAATGTTCAAGGTATGGCCTGAGTCCTCCTGACTGCTTCTAGTAAAACCTGAGGGGAGAAAGATGAGCTGAAGAGATGATTAAGCAAAAAAGAACTGGAACTTAAAGATGCATAAAATTTTCAGCCTGTCTATATTGCAAAAAAATGAGAAAGCATGTTCTGAAGACAACACCTACCACTGGATAAAGAGATTAGGGATTATATCCTAAGAAACACTGTCAGTTTGAATTGAAGGGGATAGAGAAGGGAAGGCTGTCAGACTTCTTGGATTTTGCAAGATGAGACAATAGAGCTATTTGGGACATGTACTATTCTGCAAGAGGGAAGAAGGGCCCTGAAGGCATCTCAGAGATCATAAGGGTTGCCTCCAAGGTTTCAAAGATTAGGGCCACACCTCCCTCATTTTAAACACAGGCCAGGCTGCTACAGCCTGGAGCCTGGGGGCAGGGCCACCTCACAGAGGTGTGGCAGTGGGACTGCTGCCTGGGGTCATGGGGGTGAGGCCACTGCCCCAGCAACGCAGGGCACTGAACCAAGGAGGATTATTCTCAAGCCTTAGGTCTAATGGAATTTGTCTTACTAGGTTTTGGATGTGTTTGGGACCATCACCTCTTTCTACTTTCTGAGTTCTCCCTTTTGGAATGAAAATGCCTATCCTATACCAGTACCACCACTGTATTGTGGAAGTACATGACTTGTCTGTTTTCACAGATTCACAGCTGTAGGGGAATTTTGACTTGGAAAGAATCATACCTTGAAGTTGATTTAGATGATATCTAGATAAAATACTGGACTTTAGACATACAGAGATGCTGCTGGAATGAGCTAAGACTTTTGGAGCTGCTGGGATGGAGTGATTGTATTTTGAATGCAAGAAGGACATGGATTTTGAGGGGCTGGGGCAGAATGTTATAAACTAAGTGTGTCCCTCCAAAATTCGTATGTTGAAGTCCTAACCCCAAGTGTGGCTTTATTTGGAGACAGGACCACTAAGGAAGTAGAGAAGGTTAAATGAGGTTATAAGAGGGGGGCCCTGATCCAATAGAATTAGCGTCTTTATAAGAAGAGACGTGAGAGAGCTCGTGCACCCTCCACATGCAAGCACTGAGGCAAGGCCCTGTGAGACTATGGCGAGAAACTGGCTGTCTGGAACCCAGGAAGCCCTTTCCCAAATCGAGTTTGCCAACACCTGGATCACAGACTTCTAGCCTCCATAATTTGTGAGATAATAAATGTCTGTTGTTTAAGTCACCCACCAAGTGTGTGTTATTTCATTACGGCACCCCAAGACGACTAATACAGCATCACAAACAGCTCCAACTCTTGCTCACTCCCACTCACATGGCGTCTTCAAAAAACATACCAAAGGTGGAAGAGACTGTGACCTTAAGATCTGAAGGAGGAAGAGTCTTGGCTGGTGAACTCTGGGAAGTGTTTGTCTTTGAGTTCCCCAATAACTATTCCTTCAGCAGCAGCTGTTCTTTGCCAGGCCATAAAGAGCCTTGCCCTTTGCCTATGCAGATTGGTACCCACATTAAGCTTTCTCCACTAGCTCCCTTGCCAGTATGCCACCCAACATCTCACAGCTGCTTTAAGATTCCTAAAGTCTGAAATATCTATGCTTTGTTGAGTGAGGGTATTTTGGAATTATCCCTACCTATGCTATAGTCTGGGAATTTCCTTGACAGGAAGATGGAGCAATCGTAGGGATGACCACATTTGCCGCCTCCTCTCAGGAACTGTGGTTGTACAATCCCTAATGGCCAATGGCTTAAAACAGCTATTTCATATATTGTTTCATTTTTCCAGTTAGTTCATATATCTTGCCCAGTTTTCCAATTGTTTACATTAAGACAGAAAATGCTACAGAAGTTCACGGGTAGAAGCAAAATTCTTTTCAATAAATTTTCTGTTTAACTGTTGTACAGTTTACTATTCCATTTAGGTGACTGTGAGTTTACAAACACACTGTCTGGATTCTTTATTGGGGAGGTAGTTTAGTAATAATGGCAACACATATATATACATACCAAGAGAGTAGCAAGAAAAATTTTAGTACACAAATTTATACTCCACAAATATTTTATTTAAAATATACGTTTTGTTCTTGTGGCTGAAACAGACAAATATTAGTGTGGGAAATTTTAAACACATCATAAAAAATATTAAACTACATGTACATTTCCATAAGACTATGAGTTCCAGTAAGAAAATCAACCCACACAGTATTTCTCTTAAAAAGCACACTCATGTAACTCAGTGGCCCTTTGCATTTGTGTTTACTGTAATATTTACAATTACTCAACTGTGCTTTTCAATTACCTTCCTACTACACAATGATTACACGTACATAATACTTTCAGTAAAATTTTGGTATCGTATCAGAAACAAACATTTAGTATATTTCTAGAGGGGATTTTTTATTCTTAAATCCCAAATTGGTATATTTCTAGTCAGCTAAAACCTCCAATATACGATCAAGAATCAATGATTTTGAAAGCTATAATATAGTCAAAATATGTGTAAGATATTCCTAATATCAAATATCTGCTGCTCATTGAGATGGTACTTTATTTCTGGGCAAGGTATGTTTCCTATTTATCAAATTTCTTCCCTTCACTATTTCTAATGTAAACTGAACAAGTCAAGTAAGAAAAGGTTCCTTGACATTCAGGATGTTGACAGGGATTTCGTCTCTCTGTACTTTCTCAGATTAGTGAATTTTGATAAGAGGCTTTTCCACATTTGCAGGTTCACAGGATTTCTGCCTTCTGTGTGTTTTCTGATGTGCTGTGAGACATGACTTCTGGTGGAAGGTTTTCCCACATTCATTACACCTGTAGGGTTTCTCCCCCGTGTGGGTTCTCTGATGTACTGTGAGGGATGATTTGTGGAAGAAAGTTTTATCACATTCATTACATGTATATAGTTTCTCTCCTGCATGAGTTCTTTGATGTTTAGTAAGAGCTGATGTCTGACTAAATGTTTTGCTGCATTGAATACATTTATATGGTTTCTCCCTTTTGTGTCTTTTCTGATGTACAGTAAGGGATGACTTCTGGGAAAAAGTTTTCCTACATTCATTACATTCATATGGTTTCTCCCCTGAGTGTGTTCTCTGATGTACTATGAGAGATGACTTTTGGAAGAAGGTTTTCTCACACTCATTACATTCAAAGGGTTTTTCCCCTGTGTGAGTTCTCTGATGCACAGTGAGTTTTGACTTCACTGAGAAAGATTTCCCACATTCCTTACATTCATAAGGTTTTTCTCCAGTATGAGTTCTCTGATGATAAGTAAAGTTTGGCTTTTGGGAGAATGTTTTCCCACATTCATTACATTCGTAGGGTCTTACACCTGTGTGTATCCTTTGATGTACCATCAGGAATGAATTGTAAACAAAGGTTTTTCCACATTCTTTACACTCATAGGGTTTCTCCCCTGTGTGAGTTCTCTGATGTACACGGAGATTTGACTTCTCACAGAATTTTTTTCCACATTCATCACATTCATAGGGTTTCTCGCCAGTGTGTGTTCTCTGATGTACTGTGAGGCCTGACTTATATCTGAAGGCTTTCCTACATTCAATACATTCATAGGGTTTCTGTCCTGTGTGTATCCTCTGATGAACTTTCAGTCCTGACCTATTTGTGAAGGTTTTTCCACATTCAGTACATTCATAAGGTTTCTCCCCTCTATGTATCCTATTATGTACTATGAGAGATGACCTGTGGCTGAGAGTTTTCCCACACTCATTACATTCATAGAGTTTTTCTCCTATGTGTGTTTGCTGATGTTTAGGAAGAACTGATATATGCCAAAAGGAATTCCCATACTGGCTATCATCAAAGGTTTTCTTTTCTTCATGTGTTTGTTGGACAGAATGATTTGGTTTCTCAAAGATTTCCCCACCCTCATTACATTCAAAGTTTGTTTCTCCTTTGTGAGTTCTTTCAGCGTGAGTGGGGAGTGACTTCTTGCCAAAATTATTCCTACACTCATGGTATTCCTTCCCTATGATAACTCTATTGTGTTTATTTAGAGTTGGCTTCTCACCAATACACCTCCTCCCAAGGTCGTTAAATTCATAGTGATTCTCCTTTGTGTGAATTCTCTGATGGACAAGAAGGTTCAAATCATCAGAAAAGGCTTTCTCATGTTCATTATATTCACAGGGCTTCTCCCATGAGCATGCTGTCTTTTGGGTAATGAAGGCTGCCTCCTCGTGGAAAGCTTTCCCACACTCATTATACTCAAAAAACTGCTTCAGAATTTGAATGTCCTGATGCTGAAATAGGTCCTCATTCCGACTGATGGCTTTCCCATTTCTATCATGTTCAAACGGTTTCTCTCTGGCATGAGGATTCTCATGCCTTGCATAGAGAAACAATTTCTCATGTGCACTTAACTCAAGCTTCCTTACAAAGGAGTTTCTATTACTAATGATTAATTCTGAAATATTCAAATTCATTATATATGAGTCATATTTATCAGGTATTTTTCTCACTGGAACAGAGTTTGTGTCCACAGTAAATGTTTCTCCTAATACACTATTTCTCTCCTTAGTCAATGTTTTATTGGTGACAAAATCAACTTTCCACAAATGCTGGTCTTGGTTTTCCTGGCTCTTCTCCATCAGGTCATCAACTTTCCAGAATTCTAGAAATGAGAATAATTTACCATACCTTACAAATGTTAATACATTTCATGTAGAAAGGGGACTTAATATACAAATACCCTAGCATAGCCCAGTCTTCTGGTCTGAAAGTAACCCTGAGGGCAGGCATATATCTCGCTCCCTTAGTATTGGACAGAACAACTAACCTGCAGTAGTGGAAAACAGGAGAGGAATCTGCAAATAAAAGCACAGTAATTTGGCACTTTCAAAAACTGGACAAAGTGAAATAAACACAAAATACAACAAACAAGGTACTTTAGAATGAATGTTTGAGGCATGAAGAGGGAAACAAACAAACAAAAAGCAATGAATAGTAGGTAGAATTGCAAAAAAAATATTAGTAGGCAACAGTGTTGAAAGGCAATAGCAAAGGAAAATTTAAGTTTGGAGGAAGAAAATAAATATCTAAGTCCCACCTCCTGCCACAGAATGCTCACTAACACACATGCTTCCAATCTCTCGCTACTCTTTTCTGTTCTACTCACCAACACCAAATTACAATATCTGCAAGCAATAATTTCCCACATTCAAAAGAAGAATCCTGTTGCCCAGACTGTAATTCTCATTCTAGCTGATTCATATGGAAAGCCAGTGTCAAAAAAACAGCATACATTTAGGCTATGGAAGCAAGATCAGCTGCATAGTTTTATTCTGCTGTTATGTCTTCCTTTCCTTCTACCACAGTTGTTCATTAATGAACTTGTTAAAGCCCTATTTTTGTCGATTTGCTTATTTCACAAAGTCTTGCCCCTCACAGAACCCTAATCCTTCACTTTTCCTATACATGAAAACTATACATTATTTATTTCAGCATTTCTGGTTTCTCTTTCCTGTGTGAACTTTAAACATCATAATTTTCAACCTAGTCTTAGAATCTTGATTAATCTATATACAGTTAATCCTCATGGTTCATGGATTGTACAACTGCAAATTCATCTACTCATTAAAATTTACTTGTAAACCCAAAATCAAGACTCTTGGCACCTTTGTGGTCACAAGACATGCACAAAGCACAAAAAAATTTCAGTAACCTGACACACATTCTATCTTCTCATCTCAGTTCTCATACTATAACTATTTTCACTGTTTAAAATGGCTCCCTAGTATAGGGAGTACTGTCTCCAGTGTTGCTAAGCATGAGAGGGCTAGGAGGTACCTTACGGAGAAAATATGTGTGTTAAATAAGCTTTATTCAGGCATAAGTTGTAGTGCTATTGTCCATGAGTTCAATGTTAATAAATCAACAATATATATTAAATAAGGTACCTTTAAAAAGAAACTCACATAAAGCAATATTATGTGTCAATCAGCTGACAAAAAAAAATGTTGTGGGCAGAGGCTGGAAGGAACTTAACCTTATATTTCTCCTAGAAGCAATGGTTCAGTATTCAGTAATTCAGTGCTTGTGGTGACTTTCTAGAACATAACTACTGTGAATCATGAGAATCAACTGTATCTTTTTATCATAAAAAGTTTTGACTGTGACAAGTATCGCCCTGTTCCTACCCACATTTGATACAATATTACCAATTCTATACTCAAAACCTACAACATCCCTGAGCCTACTGTCCCAAAGTACCAAGAAATAAAACAGACAATATCCTCACTCTAACAGACCAAACCTGACAACTGGATTCCATTTGCTATTGGCAACCAGTCATTCCTTATGGCCACAATCACTATCCTCTGCTCTCCACAGCCCAGAAAATGTGTCTCCTATAAGTTGCTCATCTCCAAACACAGACCTGCATTTATATCCACCCACTTGGGTACCACACCTTTCAATATTAGCCTTACTCGGAAGCTGGATGGCCTTCAAGAAATAGCAACTATCCCATAATATCAAGAAAAGTCTTCATAAACCTTTCCAGTTAAAAGGGTAACTGTATCACTTGGTATAGCATTGCCCTATAACAAATATTCCTTTCTAAATGAATTTTAAAGTATTTTAATGCTACTTTTATTATTTTGTGACAAACACAACCTAATCTCCTGGCAGGTATCATGACAGCCCCAATTTCCTTTAAATTATCTGAATGGATAGTAAATCCATGAACATATACTAATAAGTGGTATATATTGCAATTTCTTCAAAAGCTATTTCAAAACACAGACTCCTTGCCAATTTAATCTAATAATTAAGAAGCTGAAGATTTTGACCTGACCATGTCTACACATAAAGAGTTCCTTGGTTTTCTGAATGAATAAATATGAGAGTTCTCTCCTCCCAGGTTATAAAATCAACAAAACCATCATCAAGGATCTATTGTACGTTACCTAGTAGAGGAAGGCTAAAAGAGGAGTCATTGGGAGTATCAAAATCTAGCTGGAAAGGCCAGGCACGGTGGCTCACACCTGTAATCCTAGCACTCTGGGAGGCCGAGGTGGGATGATCGCTCAAAGTCAGGAGTTCAAGACCAGCCTGAGCAAGAGCAAGACCCCCATCTCTACTAAAAATAGAAGAAATTATCTGGACAACTAAAAATATATATAGAAAAAATTAGCCAGGCATGGTGGTGCATGCCTGCAGTCCCAGCTATTCGGGAGGCTGAGGCAGAAGGATTGCTTAAGCCCAGGAGTTTAAGGTTGCTGTGAGCTAGGCTGACGCCATGGCACTCTAGTCAGGCAACAGAACAAGACTTTGTCTCAAAAAAAAAAAAAAAAAAAATCTAGCTGGATAAGGAAAACTCAGTCAAGAACTAAATCTGGTCAGGTAACAGAATGTATCACCAAATCTAAATATCTTAACTACAGCCATTAAGTGTATAGGAATAATGTAGTCGATGGATATTTCATGAGAAAAGCCAGAAAACTTGCGTTCAAACCTAAAATGTATGTAACAAGAACACCAGCACTGTTATATGCCAGGCACTGTTTCAAGCGCTTTTCACCTATTGATTCGTTTAACCATCTGGACCAAGAGGATACACACTGGAATGAAAAGTGCAAACAAGGCAGGAAGCACTATGGTTTGAGGAACATCTAGGAGACAAACAGAGAAAAATTAATTTGGTCAGGCTAAATGTGGCCATATTTGATGCTCATTAAAGAGGAACTTACATTTCAGGTGTTGGGTAACAGGGGCAATCATAGGTTTATCCTGTCAGGCTAGTATCAAGGTAAATCAGATGCTTTAAATTTTTAAAAAGTCTGATCCATATTATGAACTAGATCAATCAAGGCATGAACCTAAGCACCCTAAGCGTGTGGTGATGTCAGTGGAAAGCAAGAATATGAGGAAATTTAAAAGACACTTCACAAAAGTGAAACAAGAACTGCAAGAGAACAATAAGAGAGTGATAGAGCTGAAATATTTAAAGGGATTTTATTTTTGTCAGTTATAGTAGACCTAATGAATAAAAAAAAATGGGAAGTGAAAATTTTAATATTTGTGAGGTATAATTTTATTTTTTAGCTTTTGCTATATTGAGAAAGTGAGGATTAGAACCCAAGAGGGATTTAATGTAGGTAGGTAAAATACTGTAGGACTCTAGAGCAAACAGGACCAATGAGACAGTGACGTAATTTGGGAGTCATAAGCTTCAAGTGTTGTGAACGTATAAGAGAGCCGTGGATGATGCACTTAGAGAATTACTACATGACAGAAGAACAGAAGGTGCATGAAAGAATTTTTAAAGATGCATAGAAGGAAAAGAAAGAGTCCTGGGAATCACCATCCATCCATCCAACACATACTATGTTAAAATGGGACAATTACATGCCAAGCTTTGTTCCAGGTAGAGTACAGAAATCTAAGCATGGCAGACAAGGTGTGAATATGTACTTCATGGAGGTTAAACTGACATCAATTTAAACCAGGTGATGACTGAGACCTCTAAGATATAGAAATGCCTCCCCCTGGGAAGTGAAGAAAGCACTTGACTAGGAAAGAGAGGGCCACAGGGTAAGGTGGTCATCAAAAACATAAAATTTAGGTGTCCCCCTTTATGGCCACCAAAAATGATTGAGAAACCTGCATGGCATTGGTGTGGGTAGTGATGTACCCAGGGGGCATAAATTTAATCAATGCCTGTGGCAACAGTAACACCCAGCAGGAGGTCCACTTACTACTTTATTTCTTAAATCAGAATTCTTTGAGGAGCCCATTATACCTCCCAATTAAACCAGCTGCCTGGGGCCTAGATGGGAGGTAGAATTTACATTTAATATCCTTTTCAAAACCTCACCATTGAGTATTCTGAGAAGTGCCTTGATCACTATCAGAAATGTCGGGTCAGTAAGGCATGCCCTGGTGAGGCCTTGTATTGGGGCCTAAGTATCTGTACAGACAATTTGTTACTTTGATTTAGATTATGAGTATCTGTGAGCCAAGAGAATCCCAGAGGTCTTTACCCCAAAGGGGTCAATTCTTAGGCAATGGCCCAAGAGATCGTAAAAATGTACCCATAGAGCCATTTGTTGGCCAGAGCATCCAGTGCCAGGAAGATTGCCTGAACATGGCCACTGGTGCTGACCCCTGATCTTGCACTTGATCAGGGGCATCCTGGTTAAAGGGTGGAAAGCAGGAACATTCCACTGAGCTCCACCAAGTACAATGGTGGTAATGCCATCTAAAAAGTCTAGAAAATCCCATTTCTGTTCACTCAATTCATCTCAAGGGGCTCCCCAGGTAGCCCAGAAGTTTGGGAGAGAAAGGACCTCCTCTAACACCAGCACATCTGGCAAGAGACTAAGACAAAGGAAGGCACCCCCTCTTGCAGGTGAGGTATGCCAGAGGGCCCAAGTGCAGCTCCACCCTGCATTGAGGTGGCCTCACTAGCTGTGCAGAACCTACAGGGCACTGCCTCCACGACCCAAGGCATAATGGGTAGCTGCGTATGAAAGGTCACAAGCTCAGGACCCATAAGAGCCTCTATTTCCAAGAGAGCCCAGTATGCAGGCGGCAGTTGCTATTCTAATGGTGCATGGAGCAGCACCAAGGAGGGCTGTTTCTGGCATCAGAAGCTCAGGAACAATTTAGGGACCTCATGAGGCATGAGAGGAAGCTGCTAAAGCACCTTCAGCAAAGGAGTCTGAGGGCACTAATGGGACTCCTGTTGCATTACAACGTGAATAGATTCTAGAGCCTTTTATTGAAATGAACCCATTCGACGTGGGCCAATTTGCAAATAACAGCATCAATGAAACTAAGTAAAACTTGTAACTGGGGAATATGTTGCTCCAGACCCCAAAGAGGACTAAAAGATACCTGTATTAACATGGGTGCTGAGAAGGTCAATGGCTATTAACAGTGTCAGGAATGCAACGGCCCTTGGTTTACCAAATAATTTTCAGGAATTTAACAGAGGTGGCAGGTCCTTGTACTATGTATGGGGGCCCCTTTTTGTGGGCTCCTGTTTCAGTATTGCTATGTCCTGAATGAGTGTGTCAAATGTACCTTCTCAGAGGAAGATGTCATCAATGTAACATCACAGCCATACCCTTAGAGAAATCTGGATGCAGTTAAGATCCTAACTGCAGAGACCATGTGTGACGACAGGGCTGCTGAGGTACCCCATGGGGAACTATGGCTGAGAGGCTGTCGAAATGGGCACTGAACATATTCGCCAAATCTGTAACCGCAAAATATGTGTCAACTGCTAATTAGATGGAGTAATTTCAACAATATTGGGTGTTAGGTATGGGGGCCTCGATCCAGAGAATTAAGGCAACAGTAATCCACCATGAGGGGCCATTCATTCTTCCAGGTTTAAGAGGCCCAATTGGGCTGTTAAATGCAGATGTAGTGAGGATAATCACCTTTTCACACATTACATTTTATACAATAAATTTCAATTCTTGAAGGCCTTGTTTCAATTTACATTTGCCCTATTAACTATTTTAACCAAAGTTTCTGCAGGGTCCAATTTTGTTAAGACAAGTTGTTAACTGCCAAAGACTTAATTTAATTTTAATTTATTACTCACTGATTCCACTATGGGATATTTTAAGGCAACGGGTGATATGACCATGGGGAATTTAGGCAAGATGATAGTTACGGTGAGGCACACCTGTTTAGTCTCTACTTAATATTCAGAAACTCCCCTAATATTATACTACCTCGTTTAAATTCAGTGGGATCCCCAGGTGTAACTGTAATTTGAGCCCCACTTTTTTAGGCCATGAAGGTTTGCCAATTGGCAAACCTCAGCACATGTTAAGGTTAGTTCAGAACTGATATCGTACAGGTACAAAAACCAATTAGAGCCATTTTATCTTTTTATTGCATAAACTCTTTTAGGAAATTATGAAACTACAATTGGACCAAACTCTGGATCTTTGTTTTAGGGGTTTATATTATTGTTTCCTTGCCTATGTCCAGCGTTCTTTCTTTACTCCTCCCCCCATCACTGAATGTACTTCAGGAGTGCAGGTCCTTTCTATCCTGCTCGTATACACAAATTCCTTCCTCCAGAGAGCCCAAATCACTCTCACCAGGACCAGGGGGTCTCCCCTTCCTCCCAAAACAATGGTAGCTTTACAGGGTTTAAGGACCCCAGGGTTAAGGTGGGCCTTCAGTTAACTGCTTCACCGTGCCACACGGTGACCCTGAAGATCACATTGTTCCAACAGAGGCACGTGCGGCAGAGTGGCGCAGTGGAAACACGCCAGGCCCACAGCCAGAGGTGGGTGGACTGAAACAGTCTTTGGCAACAGTCCCACCTTTTCTACAACGAAGGTTTTTTTATTCCTCTTTCTGTATCAACTCCCTCAGAATGTTTTGGATTTCTAACACACCAAGTTTCAGCTTTCAGTTTTGGTCTCTGTCCTCTCACAATGTGTACATCCTGGGTGGTAACAGGGGAAGGAACAGGAGCCCAGTGGCCCACCTTATAGATAGCTGCCTCTTCTGACAGGGAGGGCCAGTCAATCCCCCCAGGGTCAGGATCCGGACGCAGGAAGGTCACTTTGTCTATGGCCTGGGTGGGGGCTAACAAGCCCTGCCATGACAAGATTATCCCTTTGGCTTGCTGATAAGCATCAGTGCTAAGCAAAGCCCAGGTGCCCTGGCTAGGAGTTTTGCATGAGGAGAGCAGTTGAGTTACCTTCTCCAGTGGAAGGGGCTGGTACCAATGCTCCTTCCTCCTTTCTTCTTTCATCAGCCCCTGCACCATGGGCTACCACGGATGTGCACCTTGATACCCTTGGAGGTCAGAGAGGCTCAACAGCAGCAAGGGAGGCAACAGCATAGAACAGGCAAGGCCACTACTCCTGCCTGAACAATTCTCATTAGGCAACCAAGGTGCCATGTTAAATTCTCCCTGGAGCAGTGGTCTTCTTCCCTTCCAAAAACTTCACAAAGAGCCAGACCTGTCCAGGGGGTGGGGCGCATAATCACAAATATCACCTGTATGGCTGCCCCAAGCAGCCAGTGACAGTTAACAGAATAGACACAGTAACAAGAGAGATCTGGCCTGACTCCTGGTGAGGTGAACTCAGCCACCAACTGGTTAGGGAGCTGTGCTGTTGCTGCCTTTAGAGGAGGGAGCCGTGCTGTTGCTGCCTTTACAGGAGGGAGCCTCAGAAACCACCTACAAACAGACGCCAAATCCGAGGGCACAGCATACCATGGTATGGCCAATAAAAACAATTCTCATGTTGGGGACAAGAGCCTTCTAGAGTGGGAAGAGATGATAACAACTGATAAAGACAGCACAGAGCTATGCGGGCCAAAGCATAAGCCCATCAGCAATTGGTTTGGTCACAGGCAGCCTTTGCTACATCACAGAACCCATTAATTAGCCAACAGCAGTGATTTAAAGCTCACCAGGTGCCCTTGGTCATTGTTGGACCATCCAGTGCATGATGCCAATTGTTTTAATCGCCTCCTCTTCACCCCACTGGTGAGGGAGGAATTCCCTCCCTCGAGTTATGGGATGGCTGGAACACACTCAACACCTAACAGATGAGATTGACAGCAGTTTATTGTCACAGATACTCACAGCCCAGGAGAGCAGGACAATGCCCGAGGCAAAGCCACATGGGATTTCACTTGGGAATAAGGGAACCAGGGATTATGGGAGGCAGGCTCTGTACTATCAAGAGAGCGGGATGCCCCAGTTCCTGGGGGAAGATGTGATTGGCTTGTTTGAATAACTCCCAGGGGAGGCAGGAAACTGAAATGCACTACTCAGGGATGAGCAAGAACCGTGCCTGGTCCTCTTCATAATGAAGGCTGTTTGGCTTGGGGACCTCATTTGCAGCAGCAAAATGGGGTGGGGAACTTACAGTTCCTCCATCCCATAAGGAGACATGCCTGGCCGGGTGCGGTGGCTCACGCCTGTAATCCTAGCACTCTGGGAGGCCGAGGTGGGCGGATCGTCCTGAGCTCAGGAGTTCGAGACCAGCCTGAGCAAGAGCGAGACCCCGTCTCTACCAAAAATAGAAAGAAATTAATTGGACAGCTAAAAATATATATATAGAAAAAATTAGCC
>RJWJ010031483.1:0-19179 GCA_004363605.1 Indri indri
GCAACTACCCTTCCACCTTCTGAGTCTGAATTTGACTGTTTGAATACATCTAATAAGTGGAGTCATGCACTACTTGTGTTTCTGTGACTGGCTTTATTTCACTTAGCATAATGTCCTTAAGGTTCATTCATGTTGTCACATATTGCAAAATTTTCTTCTTTCTTAAGGCTAAATAATGTCACATTGTATGTATATACTACAATATTATAATATCTTTATTCATTTATCCATCAGTGGGCATTTAGGTGGTTTCCACATCATGGCTATTGTGAATAGTGCAGCAGTGAACATAGCATTATTAACATCACTTTGAGATCCTGGTATCTGTTCTTTTGGATAAATATCCAGAGTGGGATTGCTAGATCTATAATAGTTTTTATATAGTTCTATATAAAATTGTTTGAGAAACCTCCATACCGTTTTCCATAATGGAGGCATTATCACACATTCCCAGCAACAGTGTACAAAGGTTCCGTTTTCTCCACAACCGTGCCACTGTTTGTTATTTTTTTATTAATAGCCATCCTAACATTTGTGAAGTGACATCTCATTGTGGTTTTGACTTGCGTTTTCCTAATGATTGTGATGTTAAGCATTTTTTCATATACCTATCAGTCAGCCACTTGTACTTCTCTGGAAAAAATGTTCAAGTTTTTAGACTATTTTCTAGTTGGGTTATTAGTTTTTTTACTATCAAGTTGTAGGAGTTCCTTATGTATTTTGGATATTAATTCCTTATCATATATATGGTTTGCAAATATTTTCCCCATGTCATAGGTTGTCTTTTCACTCTACTGTTTCCTTGACTGTGCAGAAGCTTTGTAGTTTTATGTGATCCTATTTACTTATTTTTGTTTTTGTTGCCTACACAGTTAGTGGCATATCTATGAAATCATTGCCAAGACCAATGTCAGAAATTCCCCTATGTTTTCTTCTAGGAGTTTTACAGTTTCAGATCTTGCGTTTGTTTCTGTTTTGAGTTGATTGTATATGTATAAGACATAAGGATCCAATTTCATTCTTTTGCATGTGGATATCCAGTTTTCTCAGCACCTGTTGTGGAAGAAACTATCCTTTCTCCATTGTGTATTCTTGGCACCCTTGGGTCAAAGATCAATTGACTGTATATGTGTTGATTTATTTCTGGGCTCTCTATTCCATTGATATATGTATGTCGTTACGCCAGTATCATACTATTTTGATTACTGTAGCTTTGTAATGTATTTTGAAATTGGGTAGTATGATACCTCCAGCTTTGTTCTTCCTCAAGATTGCTTGATAAATTCGTGATTTATTGTGGTTTCATAGGAATTTTATACTTGTTTTTTTCTATTTCCGTAAAAAAATGCCATTAGAATTTTGACAGAGATTGCTGTGAATCTGTATATTGCTTTAGGTAGTTGGTATATCTTGGATCTGTGTCCCCTCCAAGTCTCATGTTGAAATTTGATCTCCAGTGTTGGAGGTGGGGCTTAGTGGGAAGTGTTTGGGTCATGGGGACAGATTCCTCATGAATGGCTTGGTGCCTTCCCCATGATAATGAGTGAGTTCTCACTTTATCAATTCATGGAAGAGCTGGTTGTTGAAGAGTGTGGCACCTCCAGCCTCTCTCCTGTTCCCCTTCTTGCCATGTGACATATTTGCTCCCACTTTGCCCTTTCTGAGATCCCTCCTAGAAGCAGATGCTGGTGCCAGGCTTCTTGAACAGCTGCAGAACTGTGAAGCAAATAAACGTCTTTCTCTATAAATTACCCAGCCTCAGCTATTTCCTTTATAGCAATGCAAAACTGACTAAGACAGTAGTATAGACATTTTAAGGATTTTAAGTCTTCCAATCTATGAACACAGAATATCTTTGCATCTGTGTCTTGTTTGGGAAAGTCTTTATCTCCCCATCTGTGTTGGCATCTGTGCATTAGACAAAGCAGGCACAGAAGAAGACCTTCACCAATGAGCTCAGCCAGAGATTTTAGAGGCCTCTACCAACTCTTTTGCTCTGCAGGGAAAATCAGGCAGCTGTAGTTTTCTGCTCGCTCTGTACTCAGCCAGGGACAGCAGGAAGGTATGGCATCAACCAGCCCAAGTTGCCTTATCCATTCACCTCTGCTCTGCATGGCTGCACTGTGCCAGACCTGTCAGAGCTCTAAAACTGGCAAGAAATATGCCAGTTCTTTAAGCAGCCTAGGAGACGTTGGGGTGCTGGACATACAGACAAACTCTTACCTTCTCCAGGGGGAAGCAGAGAGCTGGGATCTTCATCTGCTCTCTTTGTGCTGGGCATCAGGAGGATCAAAGACATTTACCAGCCCAAGCCACTGCCTCCATTCTCCTCCAGACAGCTAGACCAGTGCTGGATCCATCAGAGCTCCAAGACTGGAAAGAGATAAGCCAGTCTGGGGGAGCCCTCTGGAAAAGATGGGGCACTGGATATACAAACCAACCCACTTTTAATCCCTGGATGAAGTTGGGAGCTCAGGGATCTCTTCTTTTTCTGATGGTGCAGTACTGAGGTGAGGGTCTCTGGTGAGAGGACTGTTCACAATCTCCTTTGGCTTTGCTGAGTGGTTTTACATTTTCCCAGGGTGCAGGAGCCTTTTAATTCATTTTTAGTTTCTCACAAGGGGAACCTGTCCATACATCGTTGCTGAATTTGGAGTGTTTGTGGAGTGATGGAGGTTCCAGGCTTCCTACTGAACCATCTTGCTCACATCACTCCCCCAAAGGTGATGTCTTAATGTTCAAATAAACATAAAATCATTACTTCTGCCATATCACTACACTCAAATGAAACAGGGTAATTGAACCTTTTATACAAAATGTTGTAGAGTTGAACTCTTTGTAAACTTTTAAAATCTAAAATAATAGTAATATATTTATACATGGATGAAGGATATCAAAATAATTTTTTTTAAATGACATATAATGTAAAGCCATAATTCTCTGTTCTCAGGCAATCTCAGTCCTACTTTCTAGGAGTACTGCTTTTATTTTTTTATGTATTTTTAATTATTATGGGTACATAATAGTTATATATATTTATAAAGTACATGTGCTATTTTGATACAGGCATATAATGTGAATTAAATCAGGGTAATTGGGGTATACATCACTTCAGGCATGGATCATTTCTTTGTCTTAGGAACATTCTAATTCCACCCTTTTGGTTATTTTAAGGTATACCCTAACTTATGGTTGATTACAGTCACTTTTTTATGCTGTGAAATATTGTTCATTCTATCTAACTATATTTTTCCACTCATTAATCATCCTCACTTTATCCCCCCACCCCTTGCTACCCTTCCCAGCCTCTGGTAACCATCGTTATATTTTCTGTCTCCATGAGATCAATTGTTTTTAATATTTAGCTCCCACCTAGGAAAGAGAGCATATGAGATTTGTCTTTCTGTGCTTGGCTTATTTCACTCAACATAATGTTTTCTAGTTCATTCATGTTGTTGCCAATGGCAATATTTCATTCTTTGTGGCTATATAATATTCCATTGTGTATATGTACCACAATTTCTTTATCCATTCATCCATTGATGGACATTTAGGTTGATCCCTACTCTTGGCTATTGTGAATAGTGCAGTAATAAATATGGGAGTGCATTTCTTTTCAGTATGCTAATTACCCCTCCTTTGGATATATACCCAGCAGTGGGACTGCTGGGTCATTTGGTAGTTCTAAGTTCAGTTTTTCCAGGAATCTCTATATCATTCTCCATAGTGGTTGTAGTAACTCACATAACCACAAAAAGTGTGCCAGAGTTCCCATTTCTCCTCATCCTTGCCAGCATTAGTAATTGCCTATCTTTTGGATAAAAGCCATTTTAAATGGGGGGGATATGATATCTCATTATAGTTTTGATTTTTATTTCTCTGATAATTAGTTATATTGACCATTTTTTCATATATGTATTGTCCATTTTTATGTCTTTTGAGACACATCTATTTAGATCCTTTGCACATTTTTTATATTATTTGACTTTTTTTCTTATTGAGTTGTTGAAGCTCCTTACATATTCCAGTTATTAATCCCTTGTCAGGTGGGTAGTTTGTAAATATTTTCTCCCATTCTGTGGGTTGTCTCTTGCCTTTGTTGATTGTTTCCTTTGCTGTACAGAAGCTTTTTAACTTGATGTGATCCCATTTGTCCAATTTTTCTTAGGTTGCCTGTGTTTGGGGGGTATCACTCAAGAAATTATTGCCCAGACCAATGTCCTAAAGCGTTTCCCCAAAGTTTTCTTTTTAGTAGTTTCATAGCTTCAGGTCTTAGATTCAAGTATTTAATATATTTTGATTTGATTATTGTATATGGTGAGATATGAGTCCAGTTTTATTCTTTTGCATATGGATATCTAGTTTTTCCAGCACCATTTATTGACCGTATGTTCTTGGCACCTTTGTTCAAGGTAAGTTCACTACAGATGTATCAATTTATTTCTGGGTTCTGTATTCTGTTCCATTTGTATATATGTCTGTTTTTATGTCAGTACCATGCTGTTTTGGTTACAGCTCTGCAGTGTAATTTGAAGTCATGTAATGTGATATCGCCAGTGTTATTTTTTTTCCTCAGGATGGCTTTGGCTATTCTGGGTCTTTTGTAGTTCCATACAAATTTTAGAATTATTTTTTTTATTTCTGTGAAGAATGTCATTGGTATTTTCATGGGGATTGCATTGACTCCATGGATGGCTTTGGGTAGTATGGACATGTTAACAATATTGATTCAAAGGAAGACTAATTTTAATTTTTATTCTTGTGTTTATATCCATGTCTGGAAGTTTATGCTACTCTTGCTTCAATATATCAGGAAAAGATTTTCTTATACTTTATACATCTTCTTATTCCTCCCTTCCTAAGTATTTTTATCACTTTTTTTTAGTTCCTTAGATGGTTACCATTGTAACTTAAGATAGTGCACATATATATTTATTTCTTGCTTTATTTCTTCACTCTCCACGTAGTCCATGATATCATTAATATCATTGATGTTTTTCAACCCTGCTCTTCTTTTCTACCTCTCATCTTTTTGTCATCACATATTAGTTAACTTTTTAAATTATAAAAGTATAACGTGACCTCTATTATTTTTAATTTTAAAATGTTATTTAAATTTAAAATCTTATAAATGATAAGGCTCCCATTTACACGACACTGTTTTAATTGTCCCCAATCCTAACCCCTTTCTCACTTTCCCAGAAGTAACCCTTCTTAGCTTAATGTTTAATTTTCCAGATGTATCTCCATATATTATTATGCCTGTATATTTGTTTTGTTAGAAAATATAAAACTATTTTGGATATTTTAATTTGTTTCTACAATTCTGTAACTTTTTGTGTTATTCTGTAACTTTTTTTACATTGAATAGTACGTTTTAGATAACTGTCTAACTTATTGAATATGGAACTACTACTTTTTTTCCTGCTATAGTAAATATGGTGTGTTTATATAGTGCTGTTTCCCAATAGACAAATATTTAGGTCACTTTCAGTATTTCTTGTTATAAAAAACTGCTGCAATTCACATTTTAGCATAGTGTCTTCTGCATTTGTGAACATGATTTTTTCCTCTGTTAGATATGAAAAATGGAATAGCTGAGGCATGGATATGCATGTATTAAATTACTAATAGATATCGCCAAATTTGATTTTTTATATTTGAGAAATTTTTTGTCTATGTTTATGAGTTTTTTGTCTGTCTTCATATCATTTTCTGACTGTTCTGGGCCTTTTGAAGCAGAGGTGGTGATTTAGCTTTCCAAGTTAGTTGCTAAAGAGATTGTGGGTAAATTTCTATTGCCATGTGTTGTCCGCCCATTGGCAATTTCTATGTTCAGTCTCTCAGTCCCCTTTTGGGTCATTATCTCACTTGTGAGAAGTTGACCAGTGTAGGCAATGCTAGAGATAAAAAGCTTCACCCCCTCAAGAGTTGTTCAGTTTTCTCCATAGTCAATTGTATTGTGAGATCTTTTTGTTGTCTCACCATGTTGACCATTTAATAAGAGAACAGCTGCACAGAAGCATTTAAAACTCTGAATAGAATGCACCAGACCAGCATCATGATCACTATGATAAGAACAATAGTTCCTCTAAAACAGTTAAGAACCAAGAACTCCAATTGCCCAACCTAGACCAAAAGAGCAAATCCTGTAGGTGATGAAGTTCAACTTTAGCCAAGTAGTTTCCTTCTACCTTGTTTGTTTCATTGATGCAATACAATAAGAAGTGTGTGCAATGGGACAGGTTCCATCATTCCTAACCAATAAGAAATCTAAAGCACTGTCACTATTCATCACTGCTTATGCTAATAAATTGGGACTGATACATATATTCCATCTAGGGAAGAAGTGGTATCATTAATAACTTATGCCAGAGTTAATGATATGTTTCTTACAGTTTTGTTCTTTCTATTTTCATGGCTCCTACTGCTGGGAACACTGCCATAATTGTTTGCATAAACAATGAGTCAGTAATTCTCCCAGGTTGAGTGCCTGAATAATCAAGGATAACCCTATTTTGAAACTTGTGTCTGAGTTGGAATTTCCAGCATTGGTGACTTAAAGAAGCCTTCTGTGTATGGATGAGTCTCAGAATACTTTTCTTAAAGTGCATGAAGTGTTAGACTGGGGAAAATGGGACCAGGCATCCTGGAAGGGAGGTAGTATCTGATGGTTCCATGGATTATCAGGAAATAACTAGTTGTTCATGATGTGAGGTTAGAACTGAAGCCTTACTTTAGCTAGGTTACGTATTTGAATCGTTCTTAGTCTCTTCCTGTGTCAAGCAATTGACTCATTGCTCTATAAAGATTATTGAATTCAAATTAGAATTACCTATGCTATGATCAATAGATTGTAATAATTGATTCTTTTTCTGGGAAAGAGGGAAACTAGCAAAGTAACAGGTGGATTTAGATGCAAATTATTCTGCTCGTTATAATAATTACATAATAATAGCATTTTTTGGCTATAATTCCTTATGGTTTCATTAGACGAAACCAGAATTATCCAGACATTTTTATAATTGGCATCTGGTGATGAAAGGTATGTCCAACAGTTGGTAAATTGATGGTGGCTACCGTTTAGAATGATTTGAAAATGGGATTAGCCATTAGAATGTATATGTTCCGACCTAGCCATTATACTAAAGAAAAAGAAAAAGGATTATCATGGGTGTGCAACGACAAGAGATCTGTAAAATAAGAAGAATGATAATAAACAAGCAGATGAAAAGCAAACAGGAGTCAAGCAGAGGTCTTAGTCTGATGTCTTAGACAGAAGTTGTCCACTAAACAAGGTCGTCTGCTTGTTTCAAAGGTCATCTGTCTACTTCCAAAGATCAAATGCTTCTAGAGGATCTCTGAGAATCCTGAAATTGAGGCTGTCTATTAGAATAGTATTCCAATTGTGTGGAATTCCGGATTGTTCTTTAGTTGTGAAACATGGATTCAAAGATTGATTCTCTGGAGTTTCACTTCTATATTGTTAATTGTAGTAACAGTACTTCCAACAAGATTCAAGAGTAGTTTTTCTATGAATATTCCTCAAGTAGATGAAATCTCTAGATTGAAGATCATATAGAGGCTGTTTAGGAAGATGTGGGAAGACGGTCTTAATCTGTATGTTTTAGTTAACAAACCTAGAGATTTTTGAAGTGAAGGGCAAAATTAAACTTTTTCCATCCTTTTTAGAATCATGGGCTAAGTATTATAAGAAGCCTTTTTGAATCCCTCCAGGGACTTATACTTTCAGGATTTCATTAGAATTCTAACCTCCATTGAGACTGCTTTTTTGGCACGATGTCCTGCTAGAATATTTCTTTTACCTTCCATATTATTTATTTTTGCATGGACCTCAACTTTTATAATAGTTATTTCTCTAGAAAAATGATGTTAAAACTTCTTTAACTTGTTCACTTTTGATGGGTGGGGTTCAAACCCCCTTTGTTTCCAAAGCCTTCCCAAATCACATACTACTCCAAAAGCACAGCTGTCGTCTGTATATATGTTGACTCTCTGGTCTTTGGCTAGTTGAAAAACTCCAGTGTGTGTGACAAGTTCTGCCATCTGGGCTGATTTTAACCCAGGTAGAGGTCTATATTTTAAAGGGCAGCTGAAATTAGTGATAGCATATTTTTCTTGATAACATCTAGTTTCAGTTTTGAGGCATGATCTGACAACAAATATTAGATCAGGATTCAAAATATGAGTTTGTAATAAATCTGGGTAAGTTACAAAAACTTCCTTTGCTGAGGTAAGACAGTCATGAGGTTCCCTGCCTTCTGGTAGGCACAGGAGAATGGCAGGATTCAGCAATGAACAGTATGTGAAAGATACAGTAACAGAATCTCAGATGAGGTTGATCAGCCAGAACAAAATGCTGTGTGCTTTCAGTTCGGTAGTACTGCCTGACTGCACCGCATGAAGAACTGTTAGCTCAAGTCTGGAAGCTAGAGCTAGTTCGACAGAAGCATCAACAAGTTTTACAGCAGAAGTTTTTGCTCTAAGACAAGGGGGTTAAGCCTTTGTGACTTTGTCCAGGCCGAGACTACAGTCAGTGATGGTTTTTGGTGATTCTCATGAGCTAAACCTGCAAGAGCTTGCCCAGATAGCTTATGCACAAATGGACAAAAGGATGTTTTGTAGTTAGAGATGCCTAGGAAAAGAGTGTGTTGAAAAGCCTTCTACAGGTTATGGTAGGCCTGTTCATACTTGTGCTCCCAGAGCAGGGGGTTCCTTATTTAAGACTTAGTCCCTTTATAAGGAGGTAGCATTCTGAGAAAAATTTGACCCCACTGTCTGCAAAACCCAGTTAATCCTGGAAATTTTCTCAATTGTCGTTTTGCAAGGGCTCTAGGAAAAGTTTGGGTAGTTTAGTGATTTTCCCATCTGAGGTAAGTCATTTCCAAAATAGTGCATTGAGTTTTGATGAAATTATAATTTTTTTTCTTTTGAAACTATTTTATGTTTCTGCCAAGGCTAAGAGCAAGTAGATGGAATCATTTATACAGGCTTCTTTCTTCCTATGAGCAAAGTAGGATATTCACTACTTATTGCATAAGAGCTAAATCACAAGGGAAATTTTGGTCTTTGAAATTTTGATTGAGAACCTAGGAAAAATAGGAGGAGGCTTCAGTGAACCCCTGGGACATGGCAGTGCAGGTATATTTTTGTCCTCTCTAGATGAAGAGAAAAAGGTATTGACTGTCTTGATATAGGGCACGCAGAGCAAAGATCAACTAACTACATGAAGTAAATGGCTTTCGGTGGAGTTGATGACAGGTGGGTATTTGAGTTAGACACTGCAGTGAATGGTGGGATAATAATTTCACTGAGGGCCCTGAGATCTCGAACAAATTGATATCCTCATCCTCTTGGTTTCTCAACTGGCAGGAATGGAGTGTTAAAAGAGCTAGTACAGAGTAGAAAAAGGCCTTTGGATATGAGGCCTTCAATAATAGGTCCTTCTTGGCTTCTGGCTTCAAGGAATATTGGGGAAGTTTGGTAATAATTTTGTAGGATCTATTAGAATTTTAGTAAGTTATGCCCTTTTTAGTTTTCCTATGTTAGTGGAATTTTTAGCCCTTGGAGTGAGGTATGGTGCCAAGACTTTTATATTGGGTGGTGTTAAATATAACTGAGAGGGCAAAGGTAGAGCAGAAGCAGCTTGACAGTGCTCTGGAACCTGCATAAAGGGTCCTTCCGGTGTGCATTCAACATCACAATTCCATTGTCAAAATAAGTCTTTCCCTATTAAATTTGCAGGTGTGGTATCACACAGGAGGAAGGAATGTTTTCCAATTAAGGCTCCAAGGGTTAGTGTTAAGGGCTGGGAGATGGAAAATCTGTGGGTTATTTGACATAACTTCTACTTGTTTGACATGTTTATTCCTAAGAAAAGATTGAACAAAGGTACCAGAATTTAACTATGGAAAGAATAGTGCTTGTGTCTACCAGGAATTAATGAGGTTGATCACTATATTTATAGTTAAAAAAATTCTGAGTGTTTAAGTGTAAGACAAAATATTGAGTGCATTTTTCCTTCCTTGATCACCCACATTGATCTAAACTTGAGGGATTTTCTCGTGTTTCGGTTTTTCTTTTGTCAGATGGAACAATCTCTTCTTCAGTGTCCCTTTTATTTGCAATATTTACCAATACCCTTGTTAATAGTTGTTCAGTTGGGAATTGGGCCACCTAGCTGTTTGATCTGCAGGGCCATAAGGCTATTCCAGTCCAGTCTTGTTTTTGTTTCAAAGCCCTTTCAGTATGTTCTGCCAGTTGTTATATGTGAGGCATATGATGAACATAATACAAATGAGAAAATATAAAATGAAAAAGACACCATCTTTGTTTTTTGGGACCTTACCATCTGATAGAGTCATTCTAACCTTAATTTGGGGTCATACTTCTTTATAAAGCTTTTTAAAAACAAAAATCAGGGAAATGCAGAATGGATGGATTGGGACCTTGATTGAGTTAGACAGAGCTTAAAAGGTAGATAGGCCCAGAGATCAGAAAACATGCCATGCATTTAATATAAATAAACATGTGCTTTATAGAAAACACCTTATTAGGACCATAATATGTGCACCCTGAGATGCATTAGTTTTATGTATTTTTTTAACAAAGTATTTCATGCTTTGGGCTTTATTTTAGTGGTTTGTATCCATGGGTAAATTGCTCCCCAGGGGACAATGGCAATGTTTGGGAATACTTTTGGTTATCACAACCAGGAGAGGAGTTGCTAGTGACATCTGGAAGGTAGAGGCCAGGGACTCTGCAAAGCATGGGACTCTTTCCTGCTCTTGCTCCCCACGGCAAATTATCCAGCCCAAAATATCAGCAGTGCTAAGATTGAAAAGCCCTGCTTTCTTTAGCAAAGGTGATGGAATTCTGGAAGAAAATCCTTCAGTCACCTATTTGCCTTTGCCAGAAGGATAGCTTGTGTGTGTTACCTTAATCTTAACATGATTGAAGATGGAGGCTAGACTCGAGTGAGTGGTCCAGCCAGAGGGACCAGGGATGATGAGGTGGGAAGGTGGAGAGGACTTTAGCATTAATTTATTAACAGAGTGATTTAATTGCTTGAAATGGAGAATAGCTACTCGGTAAGACCCTGGTTATGATGGTAGCACATGGCTTCAATCACTCCTGATTAATTTCTAGCAGTTACAATAAAGGGTGAGCCTTCACTCAAATCTCTTGTCAAGACGGAGAGAAATAGCATCAAGCGAATCATTCTAAGAAGCAGAGACTGAAGCAGTCAATTTTAAAAGCCGGAGTTTGTTTTAATCCCATGCCTGGCTCAGAAGTGGCAATACTGTGGCTGCACACTGTGCGAGTCCCCTTTCCATATGCTGATGATAAATGATTACCATTCGCATCTCCAGACCATCTGCTCCTGGAATTTCAGACTTTAAGGTGAAATTGACTTAGAGTTGCGTGAAGGAGACTAGAGACGGTTATTTGTTTTTCATTCTATTAGTGTGCTGTTCGTGTTTATTTTAAGCCGCTGAAGCAGTAGAAAATATTCATGCTAAATTTTCAAGGCCTATTTGCTATCTATATTTATAACAGATTGTCAAATCCCAGTATGTGTTTATGTCTTTGGTGTTGTGGATAAAGTTATTCATATTTCCATTTTCAAATGTTTTATTTCTTACTCAGATTTTGCAGCAAGTCCAGAAATAAAACACCCACATTACTAATATCTCTCTAATCAAATATATTCTTTTTAAAAAATATTCCAGTCTAGTGTTGTTTATATAAACACATGATGTAATATAATTTTGTATTATTCCTTTGCACCTACCTACTTATTATAAGAAATTGTTCTTTTTTCCCTTAGTTTCCGTAATTATTATTTTACACCTCAGGTGTTTCTGACATAAAATTTCTGCATTCTTCAGGGGAAATGCAAACACTGTTTGCTACCAGCTTGGTTGACTGGGTCACCTCTCCAGAGAGGGCTAAATCGATTCTGGTGCCCCATCCTACAGCATTGCCTACCTCTGCACATCACATTGAGAATTAGGATTTCAACATATAAATTTGGGGAGTACGCAGATATTCAGTTCATAACAACTAGTTTGGAATATGTGATGATTGCATCTTTGCACACTCTGTTTTAAATATGCACCTGAAAGGTCTATTAACATTGTCAACTTCCTTATGAAAAACTTTTCCCACAACTGGAACATTTACAATACAAATATTCAGAATTCTTGGTCTTATTATTCATTAAATCACATCAATAAGGCTCTAGAGCAGATGGCTTTAGTGCTCTAGTCATTGCCCCTGAACCCACCTCTAGTTCCAGCCACAGCGCCTGTTTAGATTAACTACATGCTGACACCATTCCATCTCAAGTGCTTGGTGCATTTTTATGCTTGCTGCTGCAGAGCTTTCTCTGAAGACAGGGGAAACTGACTTCTCCTCTTCCCCTGTCTTATTCTCCCAGCGTCTTCACTATCCTTTCCTGGTATCAATTCCCCCAATAAACTACCAGCACCTGAGTCCTAGTCTCAGGCTCCTCTGCTTTCAGGAGGATCCCAAACTAAGATAGCTGTCAACTTGGAATTTGATTGTTTGTCTGCTTGTATGAAAACAACGAAAGCTATTAAATGTTTCCTTTAATGTATTCAAGGATCAGAATTTTTCATAGCGTAAACCTTCAAATTTATATAATTATGTAAGTTATTAATATATTTGACTTACTAGAAATCATAGGAAGAAAGGCTGTATGTTTTGTTCTATTTTGATTTTTCCTCTCTTACCCCATTGCAGGATACAGACTCATTCATCCTCTTTCCTTAGTTGTAGACTGGGGCTGATTTTAGGGCTTTTATGAACTAAAGTAATCTTGTTTTTTTTAAAATGGAAATAGAAGTGATACTGTGCTCATTACATTTGACACTTTGTAATAAGTGATTCTTAGCCTGATGAGCTGGCCTGCATAAGGCAATGGCATCCCAGCTGTTGCTATGGAAGGGTTTATAGAAACTCATTCAAAGTAGATACTCACACATCGTTCTCTAGGGGTGAATATGAACTCTATCTGAAGTTCAAAAGCTATGATACCAATATAAATCTGAAATTTGGAAGCCTTCTTTCTTATATATTTAAGAGGTATTTAAAAAGGAGGTATAGGTAACAAATTTCTTACATAGACATGCTATGTTATTTTTGATGAGGTACATCTTTGAACTTGAAAAAAACTCAATGATATGTAAATTCAATTGAATTTCTTTGCCCTTCACATTTATAGATGGCTCTTTCCTTTTACCTGATTCCCACATAATTTAACAGTGTCTGCCAGTCCCACTATAAGCTCAGAAAAACCACATTACACTAGTTACTGCATCAAATGACTTCGGAGATGTTTTTGTTATACTCTTGAAAGTGCTTGGAGTCTGTTAAATATTGTCTCCAAAAGTCCCATTGAGATGGCTTCATTGGAAGTATGTGGTGATTAAAATTCAATAGAATTTAACTAGAGCTTTCCATGCCAAGATAGTGCACAATGATTATAATTTCCCATCTATCGTGCACAATGATTCAGAAAGTATTGTTCAGCATAGCTGGGTATGGGTTAAGGGTGGGTTTTATCGGGAAAGCAGAAACTTATGTAAACAAAGGATGAGTAAGAGAAAAACTAGTAAGCCTACTGCTACCCCTCATCTTCTCATCATCTCACAGGAAGGTATGATTTAGCCAGGGCTCTGTGCATTCCTCTCTGTGAGTCTGTCCCAGGGGATGAGGCCTCCCTCCTCCCCCAAACTCTTAGTCACTTTATACAAGCATAATAGCAACTTTGTTGCAAAGGTGGTGGACTGCTTGATGTATGAACTCTGGTTTGGTGTGCTGGAATTTATAGCAGTAGACTAGAACTACCCGATACCTGGAAAACTTGAGGCCCATGGGAAATTAAATCATTTTTCTGGAAGAAGACAGACTGCAGAGCTATAGAAAGCTGAGTTTGGGTGAATTTCCTCCGATTGGGGAATGGGGATGATCCAGACCCAGTTACCTCTTTGTTCAGGAAATCCAGGGATCTCTCACAAAGTCACTCTTGCACAATTTTATCATGTTTATCAGAATAGCTAGATCAAAAAAAAAAAAAAGAGGTCTGCCTCAAACTGGAAATGTCTTTCAGCCTTACCAAGTAATAAAGGAAGAAAAGCACTCGTTTCGCTAATAAGTTCAGCTGAATCAATCTTGCAACCACCAGGATGACAGCTACTGGTGTAGTGCCGTTGCCACAGCTACCTTCCGACACTCCCACCTCTACCAGTGTCTAAGGTCGAGTTTACTTCATCTGATATTAACATGGATATTTCAGCTTTTTTTTTCTAGTTAGTGTTTGCATGGCCTATTTTTCTCTACTCTTTCACTTTTAACCTATCTGTGCCTTTATGGGTTTCTTATAAAGAGCATATGTTTGGGTCTTGCTTTTTGAATACACTTTGACAAGATTTGTCTTATAAATGATTATTTAGACCATTCACATTTAAAATAATTGTTGATATGTTTGGATTAAAATACATCATATGGGTGGTAGTTTTGCCATTTTATATTTGTTCTATTTGTTATTTTTCCCCTTTTACTGTCTTTTCTTGGGATACCTCTGCATTTTTTTCATGATTCCATTTTATCTCTTATGAATTTGAGATTTTACCTCTTTTTGAAATTACTTTTAGTGGTTGCCAAAGATTTACAATATACTTTCTAAATTAACCTGAGTCTACCTTAACATAATATTATATTCCTTTACTTATACTGTCAGGAATTTTAACAGTAGATTCCAAACTCCTCCCTTTCATTTTTGTGCTACTGTTATATATATTACTTTTACATCTGCTTTAATCATACAGTACATTCTTACAATTTTATTTTAGATAATTCTTTTAGAGTAATTATGCATTAAAATGATTTTTGTCTTATGTTCATTTATTCCATTTCCAAGATTCTTCATTTCTTTTGAACATACGTATTTCTGACTGATCCATGTTTCTGATTCAAGTTGTTCTGCCTTAAATTCTTTTAATAGTAGATTTGTTAATAATAAATTCCTTTAGTTTTTCTTTTGCTGAGAATGTTTTTATTTCTCCTTTAGTCTTGAAATATGTTTTTGCTGGTCTAGAATACTGGGTTGGCTGATTTTTCTCTTTTAGCATATTTAAGAGTCAGTTTGTTGTCATTTTGATTGCATGATTTCTGAAAACAAATGCACTGTGATCCTTGTTCTTGTTCCTCTGTAGGAAGTATCTTTGTCCTATGGCTGCCTTCAAGGTTTTCTCACTGTCTTTGAATATTTCACAAGTTTAAATATTCATTTGTATTTGGTATTATTTGAGGACCTACCAGATAGTTACAGAACATTCTATCAAAAAATGGCAGACTATAGGTCATACATTAGGCCACAAAACAAGTCTGACCAAATTCAGAAAAATCGAAATCATACCATGTAAATCTCAGACCTCAGTGGAATAAAACAAGATATGAATTCTAAGAATAACTCTCAAAATTACACAAAAATATGGAAATTAAACAACCTGCTGCTAAACAACTTTTGGTCAATGATGAAATTAAGATGGAAATCAAAAGATTTTTCAAACTGAATGAGAAAAATGACATACGCTTCCAAAATCTCTAGGATACAGAAAAAGCAGTGCTATGAGAGAAGTTTATAGCATTAAATATATGTATCAAAAAGACAAAGATCACTACTTAACAATCTAATGTCACATCTCAGTGAATTGGGAAAAGAAGAACAATCCAAACTCAAAGCTAGTAGAAGAAAATAAACAACAAAGCTCAGAGTAGAACTAAGCAAAATGGAAACAAACAAACAAAAAATACAAAGAATCAATGAGACAAAAAGTTGACTCTTTGAAAAGATAAGCAAGATTGATAAACCACTGGCTAGATTAACCAGGTTTAAAAGGGAAAGTACTCACATAAGCTCAATCATAAATGAAAATGGAGACCTTACAATTGATAGCACAGAAATACAAACTATAATACATGACACTATGAAAACCTTTATGTGCAAAAACTAGAAAATATAGCGAAAATGGATAAATTTTTGGAAACATACAACCTCTCAAGCTTGAATCAGAAAGAAATAAAAATCCTGACCAATAGTAGATAGTAATAATAAACACTCTCCCAACACAAAAAAAGCCCCAGATCAGGTGGATTCACAGCCAAATCCTATCAGACTTACAAAGAACAACTGGCACCTATCCTACAGAAACTGCTCTATAACATCCAGAAGGACAGAATCCTCCCTAACTCATTATATAAAGCCAGTATTGCCCTGATGCCAAAGCCAGGAGAGAACATAACAAATAAAGACAACTACAGACCAATATCCTTCATGAGTACAGATGTAAAAATACTCAACAAAATACTGGCAAGCCAAATCAAACAGCATGTCAAAAAGATAATTCACCATGATCATGTGGGTTTCATCCCAGGGATACAATGATAGTTCAATATATATAAATCAATAAATGTGATTTGCATATAAATAGAATTAAAAACAAAAACCAAATGATCATCTCAATGTACACACAGAAAAAGCATTTGATAAAATTCAGCACCCCTTCATGATAAAAACCCTCAACAAACTAGTCATAGAAGGACATACTTTAACAAAAGCTATGTATGACAAATCCACAGCCAACATCATACTGAATGAGGAAAAGTTGAAAGCATTCCCTCTAAAATCTGGAACAAGACAAGGATGTCCATTCTCACCATTCCTGTTTAACATAGTACTGGAAGTCCAAGCCAGAGCAACCAAGGAAGAGAAAAAAATAAAGGGCATGAAAATTGGAAAAGATGAGTTTAAACTACTCCTCTTTGCTGATGATATGCTCTTATGCAGAGAAAAACCTAAAGACTCCATCAAAAGACTCCTAGAATTGATAAATTTAGTAAAGTCTCAGGTTACAAGTTAACATAAACAAATCAGTAGCATTTCTACATACTAATAACAGGCTATTTACAACAGCTGCAAATAAAATACCTAGGGCTATACTTACCCAAGGAGGTGAAAGATCTCTATAAAGAGAACTACAAAATACTGATGAAAAGAAATCATAGATGATACAAACAAATGGAAAAACATCCTGTGCTCATAAAGAATCAACATTGTTAAAATGTCTATACAGCACTAGATGATTTACAGGTGCAACAAAATCCCCATCAAAATACCAACATTTTTCACAGACCAAGAAAGAATAATCCTAAATTTCAGATGGAACTCCAAAAGACTCCTAATATGCACAGCAATCCTAAGCAAAAAGAACACAAAGAACACATCTGGAGGCATTATTTTACCTCACTTCAAATTATACTACAAGGCTATAGTAACCCAAACAGCATGATACTGGTATAAAGGTGGACATAGACCAATGGGACAGAATACAACTCAGAAATAAAACCATATAGCTACAACTAACCAATTTTTGACAAAGCAGCAAAAATGTATACTGGGGAAAGGATGCCCTGTTCAATAAATGGTTCTGGGAGAACTGGGATAGCCACGTGCAGAAGAGTGAAACTGGATCCATATCTCTAACTATATACAAAAATTAATTAAAGATGGATAAAAGACTTCAATGTAAGATCTGAAACTATAAAAATTCTAGAAGAAACCAGGAAAAACTCTCTTGGAAAATCAGCCTAGGTGAAGAATTTATGATTTGGACCCCAAAAGCAAATACAGCAACAACAAAAATAAATGGGACTTAGTTAAATTAAAAAGTTTCCGCACAGCAAAGGAAATAACCAACAGAGCAAATAACCTTGCTCTACAGAATGAGAGAAAATATTTGAAACCTGTACATTGGACAAAGGTCTAATATCCAGAATCTACAAAGAACTCAGACAAATCAGCAAGAAAAAAACATATAACCCCATCAAAAAGTGGGCAAAAGACATGAACAGACTTTTTTCAAAAGAAGATAGACAAATGGCTAACAAACATATGAAAAAATGTTCAACAGTGCTAATTACAGGGAAATGCAAATTAAAACCACAATGAGATGCCACCTTATTCCTATCAGAATGGCCATTATTAAAATATCAAAAAAACAATAGATGTTGTCACAGATGTGGTAAAAGGGAACCCTTATACACTGTTGGTGGGAAGGTAAACTAGTACAATTGCTATGGAAAACAGTATGGAGATTGGTCAAAGAACTGAAAGTAGATTTACCATTCAATCCAGTAATCCCACTACTGGGTATCTACCCAAAGGTGAAGTCATGATATCAAAAAGACACCTGTACCCAAATGTTTATCACAGCACAATTCGAAATTGTAAAGATATGGCATCAAGCTAAGTGCTCACTAACTGATGAATGGATAGAGAAAATGTGGAATATATATGCCATGGAATACTACTCAACCATAAAAAAGAATGAAATTTCTTTTGCAGCAACTTGGCTGGAACTGGAGATCATTATCCTAAGTGATGTGTCTCAGTAATAGAAAAACAAATACCGTGTGTTTTCATTTATAAGTGGGAGGTGAACAAAGGATATACATGGTCATAAAGTGGTCTAATGGATATTGAAAACTAAGAAAGGAGGAGGTTGGGAGTGGAGTCAGGCATAAAAATCTACCTATTGGGCACAATGTATACTATTCTGGTGATGGGTACACTGAAATTCTTGACTTCAGTATGCTAACACTCATCCATGAAACAAAAAACATTTGTTTGCAAAAAAATGCAGATAAATTATACAACAAAATATAATGATAAAATGAAAAATAGTGATGGCACCAAATGCTGGTAATGATTTGGAGAAACTGGACTGCTTATACATTACTGATAGAAATGTAAAATGGTACAGTCACTCTGGAAAATAGTTTGACAGTTTCTTATAAAACTAAACAAACATTTACCATGTGACATAGAAATTGTACTCTTGGGCTTTTATTTCAGAGAAATGAAAACTTATGTTCACATGAAAACCAGTCTTTGAATGTTAATAGCATCTTTATTCATAATGGCTAAAACAAGAAACAACTGCAATGCTTAAACTGGGGTATATTCATACCATGGAATATTATGCAGTGATGGCAAGGAATAAATTACTGATAAACCCAATAACCTGAATGAACCTGCAGGGGATTCTGCTGAACAAAAAGAAGCTATTC
>RJWJ010031484.1:0-18786 GCA_004363605.1 Indri indri
GTGGATTTCTTAGGATTTTCTACCTATTGAATAGAGTCATCTGAGAATACGGATAACTTTGCTTCCTCTCTTGCAATGCGGGTAGCATTTATCTCTTTATCCCGCCTCATTGCCCTGGCGAGAGCCTCCAACGCAGCGTTGAAGACGGGTGTGAGGAGCGAACGTCCTACTCCCGCTCCTGGTCTTGGGGAGAAGCACTCAGTGCTCACCCACCGAGGATGACGGTAGCTGCCAGCTTTTCATAGTTGTCCCTTAACTGTTTATTTGGTTAAGGATGCTCCCTTTACTCCTGGTTTGTGGAAAGGTTTTTTTTGTTTAATCATGAATAGTTTTTCATTTTGTTCAAAAATGCTTTTTCTCTACCTATTGAGATGATAATGTGGTTTTGTGCTTTATTCTATTAATATGGCTTACAAGGAGAATTAATTTTTTGAATGTGAATTCAACCTTGTATTCTTGGAATAAATCACATTAGATCATGTTAATCCTTTTTATATGTTTTCTGGATTCAGTTTGCTAACATTTTTGTTAAGGATTTCTGTATTTATGTTCAGGAAGGATTTTAGTCTATAGTTTTCTTTTCTTGTATATTTTTGTCTGGTTTGGTATCAGGATGATACTAGCCTCATAAAATGAGTTGGGACAAGTTCCCTCGCCTTCCATTTTCTGGAAGAGATTGTGTAGAATTCATGTTGATTTGGTCGAGTTACCCAGAGAAACCATCTGTGCCTGGAAGCTTCTCTGAGGTTGGCAGTGGGAGTAGAGGATTAAATTAAAAATTCAATTTTCTTAATGTTTATGGGGCTGTTCAAAATACAAATTTCATACGATGTGAGTGTGATCGTTTGTATCTTTTGAGGCACTGATCCGTCTCTTCCAAGCCGTGAAGTTTCCGCGTGCATGCTGATCACCTCTTCCCCCAGCACCCTCCGGTGCCCACGTTGCCTGCAGTGTGTCTGTTTTATTCCTGACATTGCTCATTTCGGTCTTCGCTCTTTTTTCCTGTTTCAGTCTTGCTAGAAGTTTGTCAATTATATTGATCTTTCCAAAGAACAAGCTCTTTCTTTTATTGGTTATATTTGTTGTTTTTCTGTTTTCGATTTCATTGATTTCTCTCCTCTTCGTTATTTTCTTCTTTCTACTTGCTTTGAGTTTATTTTGCTCTTCTTTGTCTAGGTTCTTGAAGGCTTAGCTTAGATTCTTGAAGTAAGACTTTCCCTCTTTTCTAAGGTGTGCATTTAGTGATAGAAATTTCTCTCTCAGCGCTGCTACGTCCACAAATTTTGCTATGTTGTATGTTCATTTTTTATACAATTTATTATATGACTTTTGATGACTCTCAGAGCATTGAAAGGGTTGTTTTGTTTTTGACAGTTTTGTACAGTTTTATGGTTGCTTTTTAGAGAAAGAATCTGTTGACCTTCATTCTGTCATTTTGAAAGTGGATCTCCCAACTTTTGTTTTATGGATGGCTTTAAGATAGCTGTAATCACAGCATACCAGCAACTTTGAATATGGATGGATTTTTTAAAATTTATTTGATAAACACTTTCTCGTGTTATAGTGTAACCTTCATAGCATTATTTTAATGACTGAAAAATGTTTTTATCCAGTAGATACACTGTTTGCTTACCATTCCCCTACTCTTAGTCATATAGGTATTTTCAAGTTTCCGCTTTTATAACTGTAAATAACACATTTCCTACACTTTTCCTTTGAAAGGCTGGTGCAATTTTGCCTACACCAGACCCAAGTCATCCGCACCTCCTAGTTTGCCCTCTGAGCTGCCCAGCCAGACCGCGCTGTCCCCAGGGACCCCCCATCTCCTGCCAGGGCGCGCTGTGCTCCCTCTCACGTGGCCTGAGAGCCCTGCCACACTGCGTTTCTTGTTCATCCCCATCCTGCTGGATGGGAGCCGACACCACACTCGGGGCGTGGCCTGAGTTCCAAACAGCCACCAGGGGGCAAAGAGGCTGAGCCCGCCACCTCTCTGCCCTTCTCTGTCCTGGGGCTGGAGCAGCCACCTCCTCCGCGGGGAAACTGGCCGTCGGTGCGTGACCCTACCCAGCACAGCAACGACACAGGGCAAACACCAGTCAGTGGGAAACAGACCACGGGGAGGCCAGCGGACACCTCCCTGCTCTTCTTGGTGGTTTCTCCTGGCAGCCCCGCACCGAACTGGTGCACTCGTGGTGTGACCCGCTCCGGTTCTCCGTCCCTGCGTGGAGCAGCTCGCGCTGGGGCGTCACTCCCCAGGGCGCAGACCCTCAGCCTCAGCCTCGCTGCCCGGCGTTTGTGCCTCCCCAGTACAGCATGACCACTTTACTCCTTGCCTCAGTCTGTTTTCTAGAGAACCCACGTAAGAGGCTCAGCACCCCAGCAAAGCGTTTCTGCTCAGGGACTGAGCGCTGCCGGGAGCAGAAAGGATCGCGCAGACCTGTCTGCTTTCCCCAGAGGCCCAGCCACGGGGCGTCTGCTCTGGCCCCCTCTGCGCCTCTGCCCCTCAACGCCCTTGGATTTTTTTCCTTTTTTGCCCTCTCCCAAGGTCTTTCATGTGGCTCTTCTCTCACTCAGTCCATGACTGAGACTCAGCCAACAGTTTTCTTTCTTGAAGAAAGAGGGCTTCAAGTTCTCCAAGAGCTTGTGTAGGAAGGGGCAGAGGAAAACGTTCTTCCCGTCCAGGGTGAGATGTCTGAGGAACAGTGAAGCTTAGCCATCCCTGGGGTGCTGCTTTGCTAGCTGTCGCTGCTGTTTCCTCCCTTCCACAAAAGGGCCGTTTTATTGCACTTTTGGGTATGACCCAGCCCTCTAGCAGAGGGATATGTGCTCTGTCTGGGAAGGCAAGGGAGGGCAGATAATCCCATCTTAGCACATAAATAATGAGATCATTTATATCTTTGAACGTGTGGCTTTTTCCATATTTGGTATCTGCTCCTTAAGATAGAACCCAGAAGTGAAACGATTGGGTCACACTGCAGGAACAGTGCCAAGGTCCTTGACATACACTACTGATTTAATCTCCAAAAGGAAGATGACATTTGAATTCTGGCACACTCTTTTTTTTTAAAGAAATGCTTGTGTCTGGGGAGGGATTGGGAATGGAGGTGTGGGGCAGGTAATTTGGGTGGAGACTGTAGAAGGTTGTGATAAGTAAAAGCTAGTTTTGTGCTTGTAAGCTCTCTGAAAGGGCGATAACGGATTCTTCCTCCCTCAGATACTTACAGCACACGTACCCATGTACCTGGTTGGTGCTTGTCATTGAAAATGAAGCGATGCAGATAATGTGCATATTGCAAATATTTAAGTCTTAAAAAGAGGTTGCGAGTTCCTCCCAAACACAGAAGCATTTATCTGTGTAATAAAAACGTATCTATTTAGCTAAGTCATAAAAGAAATCTCTTTTAAGAGATGGTAAAAACTGGCACGGGGGCGGGGGGGAGCAGAAAATTAGCATGTCATAGGAAGTCTGGGATCAGACGGGAGCCAAGAGTAATTTTGTTCCAGGAGGACAGAGTCAAGGATGGGACCCACTAGCAGGGGTGTCGCTCTCGTGGTCCCTGATGCTCCCCGGAAAGCCTCGGGGAAACTGCAGTTTCTCTGACTTACCCAAAATGCCCAGCACAGTCCAGTGCAGCCTTAATTTCATTATTTTATTTAAATTACTTCAGATGTATATCAATCCTGGAAACCGACTTTAATTAAGTTGGCTCGTTCAATGTGTGTGGCTTTTTAAAGTTGGAATGGTGACATGTAAAGTATTAGTGGCTATTTTGGAAGCTGCAAAGGGAGTAATTCACTCCACCTTGAAACAGGCAGCTCACAGAGAGAAGTTAAGAGAATTTAAAATGCAGTTTAAGTCACACCACTGGCTTTCTCGATGTGACCTGCGCCGTCCCATAGTATTAATAAATCGCCAGCTACTCTCCTCTTACCCAGCTTTTAATTTCCGTGTCAAAGAACAGAAACATTTTCCTAAAATTTATTTTATTTATGACATGACAGAATGTGTTTCTGCCTAAATCAGGAGAGTGTTTAAAGTGATAAGGCAACTCAACTGACCACTCTGCGTTATGAATAAAGATTTGCAAATTTAAAAAAACCACACAAACTGTCATTTGTGCCTGTCAGACTTGATCAGAATTAGAAGATTAGGTAACACAGGAAGACATTTTCAACAGAATTTAAACAAGGGCTTGAACATAATTTCAAGCCAGTTTCCCTACATGAAAATTCCACATGAGATCTTTTTATATGCTCGTTGGTCGTCTAAATTGCTTTCCTGTGGCTTGTGTGCTCTGTCCAGTTTCTACCAGATTGCCTTTGTTGTTGATCTGTGGAAGCTGTTGCATGCTATCAATCCTTGCTCGTGTGTATTCTCACCTCTCTGGTCCTTGTTTTTGAACTTTGTTCTAGTGTCTTTAACTTATAGGTATTTGTCTTCAAGTAGTCCAATCTCTCCTCATCTTTGATGGTTTCTGAATTTAATTTCTTATATAAAATTGCTTTCCCAACCACAGGATTTCAAAAATATTCTGCTACATATGCTTATATTCATTTATGATCTTGTTTTTATACTTAGTTCCTAATCCCCTTACAATTTATTTTTGCATGCAGTATGAAAAAATCATTAACTTTTATTTTCTTCTAAATATTATAGCCATTGCCCCCAAAATATTTATTGAATGCCTTCTTTAGTCACACTCTTGAAATACCACTTTTCCTATATATTGAATTTTGGACATGAAGGTGCATCCAAGGGAAGCTTGAGGACTCCTAGATTGGCTTGGGCCAATCCAGGGAGAAGCTGAGGAAGGTGCCAGTGCCCTCTGGGGAAGGTGGAGTTTCCTGAAGGGAGGGATGCAGATGTCGGCCTGATAGACTGTAATGGGCCTGTGTGTGGCAAGGGCATGAACCAGGAGCAGAGGAGCCAGCATAGGTAAGGAGAGAGCACCCGTGGTTGTACGTCTTGAGGTGGGCCACCTATCCTTCCTACGGGAGAAATATTCTCTCTTCTTAAGCAGCCAGAAATCACCATACTGCACCCCATGTGCCTCCCCTCAGCCCACAGGGCTTGTGAGCCTCCACCCGTTCTCAAAATGGAAAGGCAGGGTGCTCACACCACCATTTATCAGGAGCACCCCCACTGGCTTTCAGAGCCAAAGCCTCACATACTGTTGGGATCCCCTCCAGGCTTCACAGTAGGTCACCTTTTTCTTCTCTGCAGTGGTTGCTCACTCCTCAGCCAGCTGGGTGAGAGAAGAGGTAACAAATTTGAGCTCAGCTGACACCTTCCTCTAACCCCCTTTATCCCACATCTGTGGATACACTTATATGCTTAGCATTCTGAAATCTGTTAACCAACCTGAACCCTCTTCCTGAGCTTCAACTCTGAATATTCGTCTGATGTCTACAGGCTCTACTTAGATTTTCATCCTCAAATCCAATAATTCTGCTATACTCTCTATCCTGGCCAATGGTAACCCCATCCACCCAATGCCAAGCTCAAGGATATGTGTGGTTCTTGACTCTTTCCTCTTCCTCACCTCTAAGAGCCAGTCACCAGTTCATGCTGATTATAACTCTTGAGTGTTTCTGGGATCTCTTCTCCCTTCCTTCCCCATCAATGCTGCCTTCATTCAGGCTTTTATTATTTCTTGGACTGTAACTATCTCTTTAGTTTGAACACTTCTATCTAACTTCCACACCATTGGCATAGTTCTTTCTAAAACAGAAATCTAGCTATAATAGTAGTGAATTAACACCTTTTGATGAATAAAAACAGCAAACAATAACAAAAATGACAGACAACAGACAAAACACTAGAGACTCTAGAGCATGGACTTCTTAAATACAGAGCCAAAGATAAATTTCCTATATTCAAAATGACAAAAGGCAAGATTGAAATTATAATCACAAAAACATAATTTATAAAACATGAAATAGTATATTTGGAAAAAAACAATAGAAATTCTAGAATTTATAAACAAAATGAAATTTTAAATCCAGTTAGTTGGGTTTAAGTGGTTTGGACACAGCAGAAAGGGGAATTAACAAAGTGAAGGACACATCAACAGAAAAATATGCAGAATGAAGCATGAAGGACAAAAGTTTGAGGAAAAATAAACAGAGAAGAAAATAAAAACCATGGAGAATACAGTGGAAAAATATAACTAGAGCCCCAGAAAAAGAAAAGAGAGAATGGAAAAAAAGAAATATTTAAAGATAGGCCTGAGATTTTTCCAAAACTCTAAAATCCACAGATTCAAGACATCCAAACAATTGCAAGCAGGATGAAAAACAAGTAATTTGGATTAAACACAGAATAGTAAAACTACAATAAACTAAACACAAAAAGAATAACTTAAAATCAAGCAAACAAGCAAAGAAAAAATACTAATGACTTTCAAAAATCAATAGTTAGAATGACAGCTGATTCATCAAGAGAAGCAATGAAAGCCAGAAGACAATGAAAGGATATTTTCAAAATTAAATACCAACCTGAAACTTTACATCCAGTGAAAAGGCCCATTAATGATAATGGTGATAATATCCTTTAAAAAAGGAAGGAAATTCTAACACAGGACACAACATGGGTGAACCTTGAGGACGTTATGCTGAGGGAAATAAGCCAGTCACAAAAAAATAAATACCATATGATTCCACTTATAGGAAGTACCTAGAGTAATCAAATTCATAGAAACAGAAAGTAGATAGGTTACCATAGTCTGGGGGAGAGGAGAATGGGAAGTTGTCATTTAATAAGTAGAGTTTCAGTTGGGGAAGATGAAAAAGTTCTGGAGATAGATGGTGGTGATGATTGTACAACAATGTGAATGTGCTTAATGTCACAGAACTGTAGACCTTAAAAATGGCTAAAATGGTAAATTTTATACTGTGTATTTTTTAACAGAATTTTTTAAAAAGAATAGAAGTGAGAGATGACATCAGCCAAAAATGGTAGAGTAAGAACATCGGAAAATTCTTTCTTTCTTAAAATGAAATAAAATAAACAGCAAAAATGGTCAGAATCAACTTTTTCTGATCTCTGGAAATTAACTAAATGTTTGCAGCAATTGAGGGGGTATTTCAAGAAAATAGTTGAATCTCGGTAAGAACAGTGATCTTTGTGGCGTTTTAACTTTCTGCGTTCCCATCTCCCACTCTCCAATTCTGCTGTAGCATTTAAACCTGCTGCCCACAGCTGTGGTGAAATCAGCATCCTGGCCATCATCAGAGAGGGCAGAACAGGACTGGCGCTCACTCAAAGCCTCAGTCTCAAAGAATCATCATTACTTGACCTGTTAGTGATTGCCTGGAAGTCCCCACTTGCAAAGCAGTATTTATTTGACCTGTCTCAGAACTCATCCAATGTGAAACGCCTTTTCTCTGGGGGAATTTGTTGAAAGGATTAGAGACAATTGTTTAACTTTGCAGCTGCCTGCTGTAGGCAAACAATAAGCTAACAAAAAAATGTGTAAAATAAAAAGCTGCGAAATCAGATGTCCCAAGGAATGCCCGGGGCACCAGAAGCTGAAGAGGCAAGAAAGAATCCTTCCCCAGAAGCTTCAGAGAGGGCATGGTCCAGCGGACAACTTGATTTTGAACTTATAGCCTCCAGAACTATGAAAGAATAAATATTGGTTGTTTTAAGTCACTCATTTTGTGGGTATTTATTATGGCAACCCTGGGAAACTAATTTGGAAGGGAAATTCCTCAATCTGAAAAGCCATCTGCAAAAAACAAACAAACGAAAAAACTGAGTTTTTCCCCTAATGCTTTTGCCACTTCTATTCCGCAATTTGTTGAAGTTGCTAGCTAGGGGTAGTTAGGCAAAAAAAAAAAAAGTAAGTTGAATTGGAGGGAGATAGTAAAACTCTATGTGCAGATCACATGGTTTTGTGTATAGAAAATCCTAATGAATCCCCAAATATCTATCGCTGCAAATAAATAAGTTTGGGGAGATTGCAGGATAGAAGATCAAGCTAACAAAATTTAATTTTATTTTATACACTAGAAAATGAAATTAATAAAACAATTCCATTCACAAGAGCATCAAAAAGAATACAATATTTAGGAATAAATTTAACCACAGAGTTGTAAGACTTGTACACTGAAAACTATAAAACATCAGTGAAAGAAATTAAAGAAGACCTAAATAAATGTAAAGATATGCCATATTCATGAAGTAGACAACTTAATATTGTTAACATGGCATTATTTTCCAAATTAATCTACACATTCAACATAATCTCTATCAAAATCCCAACTGCCTTTTCTGCACAAATTGCTAAACCGAACCTAAAGTTCATGTGGAAATGCAAGAGACCCAGAATAGTCAAACTAATTTAACTATAAGAACAAAGCTACATTTTTCAATACTGTTTTGTATTGGCATAAGGACCGACATATAGAACAATGAAAGATAATTGGGAGTCCAGAAATAAACCCATACATTTATGGACAATTAATTTTGGTAAGGGTGCCAACATAATTTAACAGGGAAAAGAATAGTCTTTTCAACAAATGGTGCTGGAATGACTAGGTATTTATAAGCAAAAAAAAAAGAAGTTGGACCCCTACCTCACACCAAATACAAAAATTAATTCAAAGTAGATTAAAGACCTAAATATAAGAACTAAACTGTAAAATCCTTAGAAGAAAACATAAGAGTACATCTTTGTGACCTTGAGTTAGGCAATGATTTCTTCATTATGACACCACACACACCGCAACCAAAAAAATAAATAAATAAATTGGACTTCATTAAACACTTTCGTGCTTCAAAGTGTACTGTCAGAAAAGTGAAAACACATCCCAAAAAATTAGAAAAAATATTTGCGAATCAGATATCTGATAATGATCTTCTGTGCAGAACATATAAATAATTATTATGACTCAACAATAAAAAGATAAATAATGCAATTAAAAATTTATATTCAAACCCCTTGCTTGTGTAAACAATATAAACAAATTGTCAGCAAACACAAGAAAAGATGAACAACATTATTAGCCATCAGGGAAATGCAAGTCAAAACCACCGTGAGATACAGCTTCACACCCACTAAAATGGCTATATGCAAGAAGATGGATAGTCACAAGCATAAAAAGCGTTGGAAAGGTGAGGGTCGGGAGAGAGGATGGTGTGATAGTAACTTGGGTGGAATTCTGGGTAAAGAATAGCGTATGGGGATTCTTTGTACTATTGCTGCAATTTTTCTTTATGTCTGAAATTACAAAAAAATTTAAAAGTAAAAGAATAAATTATATTCATTCCCTTAACCTTCTTCAACCCATGTATTTGCACAATAAACTTTAAAATTTTGCTCAGGAGTTCCTTAAAGAATTTTGAAAAATAGTTATCTCTGCACATAATTTCAAGTTATATAAATTTTTTTACGTAATTTCAGTGAGCGTATTTTTAGGAATATTATATGTTCTATATATGCTTTAAATAGATTTTTGCCAAAATCTTGGAATTCTGATTTGGCTCGTTTAGTCATGCAGAATGGCTGTCATGTAACCTAATTGGCAAGGCCAGTCCTGCTGCCAAGTCTGTATGCCAAGCCCCAAATGCCAGTTAGAGGAAGTCTAACCTTGCTCTTCTAATTCAAGTAAGTATATTAATGTCATATCTTTCTGTATCTATAAGACAGAATACAACCTTCTTTCTTCTGAATTTTAATTTTAAGATAGGTGATATAGAATAGAAGTTGATAAGTAGATAGAAGTAGATAGAGTTACAGAGTGACCACAAAGCCCGTCATATTTGTGGATTGAATGAAATATGGTGTCTGCACATTCCATTTTTCTTATGAAAGTCTGAGGAGCTTCCTCACAGTTGTGATGGACTCTGTCTCTATGGTTGAGGTCCAGGGTTTTTTATTTCACATTTTCTATCTTCCTTCCATCTATCCATTTACCTATCTTCTGAATCTTTGGAGAGTGAGTTGCAGACATAATTTATCCCTAAATTCAAACCTTCTTTCACATAACGCCAGTATAGTTATCAAAGTCAGAAAGTTTAACATTGACGTAAAACTATTACCTAATATATAATCCATATTCGAATTTAACCAGTTATTCTAATAATATTCTTTATAGCAATTTTCAAAAGGATCTAATCCAGAATTATGCATCGTAGTTAGTTGTTGGTTGTTTTTTCTTTGTTTTAAACGCCGTCAGTCTGTGGAATGTCCGCCAGCCTTTCTTTGTCACCATATTGATTTTTTTATGAGTACAGACCAGTTATTTTGTAGAATGTCCCCCAATTTCAGTTTGTCTGTTGTTTCTCATGATTGGATTCAGGCTGTATATTTTTCAGTGGAACAGCCCGTACACGATGGTGCGCTCTCCTTGGTGCACCGGGCTTCCACGCCCGGTGATCTGAGTCACGCGGGAGGAGTGCAGCCTGAACTGCAGAATGACTAACAGCTCCCAGGGAGACCAGCAGGCAGCCAAGTTAAGAACCACCACTCGGGAAACCAAAGCTGTGTGGAATTTGAAAAGGAGTTGTGGAACCCCAGTTCCACTTGGTTGCGGAATTATTGTGTTGCGTGTAACTCTCCGTGAAATGTTGACCCTTGGCGAAGGGAGAGAATGTGTCGAATTTCTGCTCAGCTACAGCTCCCTGCAGGATTTCCTTCCACCCGGATGAGGCTGCGGCAGGTTGCAGGATGGAGAACATAAACTCTAATGAGGCAACATGTTTGCCCTCAGACGGACACATTTCGCAGCGTACTGCTCTCGGGATATGTTTACTGACTCATTTGATAACACTTCTTTCATGATGATTAGAAATTTCAAGTTTCTGCCTTTTTGCCCAACAATAAGTAAACTAAAGAACATCTCCATAAAGAGGAAGAGCAGGTTTCAGTGAAGATTTTGACTTGGTTTGTGGAAATGATTCTTGGCTGAACTTTCTAAAGGCATTTTACCCAGCTGTCCTCCGTGCCTAGGTAACCCACCTGCATTGAGACCGGGTGCACACGTACACCACACATCACACGACACACACGACACCACATACAACATGCACACCACACACATCACACACAAACATGCATCACACACAACACACAGATATACACACAACACACGATACACACACACCACACACACACAATACACATCACACCAAATTTAATTATTTAGAATAATTAAATTTATCTGTCTTTTTCTCTGCAGTTATTTCATGTTCTTTATCACGACACTAATGACATAACTGAGCTGTCATGATTCTAACTTAGGTTATAGATTTTTCTGGAAAAATGCTCAAAGCTTGAAGCACGTTTACCACGTGATGCTTGGACATGAAACATGGTGTCGCTGGGGCTATTTTATTCGCACATGGACCTGAAATGAAAGTTCATGTTTAAATAAATGTTCTTGCCTTTTTTACATCATTTCAGTTCTTGGATCCTCCATCAAAAACAATACAAGACTCTTCTTCACCAAAAGTGAGCACAAGTGTGTATTTGTTAAATATCGACATCTTGCATCTATTTTGGCCAAAAGACCCACTTCTTGCTACATCGATTCCCCAGGCATCGTGTGGACTTAACTTTGTGTGCATGTAACATTACCGCGCGGAGTGATTTTTAATAGTTTTGAGGTCGGTGCCAATAAAATGTCCTAAGGTGTGACCTGTGGAGACGGGCCTGGAGCATCGTCCCCTCGCCTGGGGCCTCTGGGGTGATCCGTGGAGACCATCTGAGCGAGTGTCATGATGTGGGATTCAGTCTCCTCCCCTCCAACACTGGCCGGCTGAGGGGACCGTCCTCGTCCTCGGCAGTGCTAGGCCCCTCTCTACCTTCCCAGAGACCCTCCACCCAGCTCAGGGACAAGCAGAGTCGGCCACACCTGCCACCCCAGGACAGCAGCACCAGGGGTGGCCAAGGCAGCCCCTCTCTCCCACGTGTCTTTCCCCCCAACGTTTAAGCCGTGAGACCAGTGTATCATAATTCTGGCTTTTGAGCTTAAAATCAAACCAAACCCAAAACACTCATTTCAGGTACAAGATAGGAATAACTAGAAAGTTTGATTAGGCAGAACTGGAGCTCCCTGCCTCTCTCCCCAGCCTCTGCCCCCGTCAACAAATAATTGAGGTACTTTGGGCTGGAAGGAAAGAGAGGAAGTGAGGGAGCAGCCGAGAGGGGGATTGGGGGCACAGGAGGAGTCGCCTCCAGCCTGGGGGCAGGGCAAACGGGCTGGCGCCCAGGTCCCGTCCTGCCGCGCTGTGTGGTGCCAGAGAGCAAGGTCGGCAGCCTTCCCCGCAAACCGGGGTCTTCCGGTTCCCAGTCCTGGGCTGGCGAGGTGCTTCTCGCTGCCCTCCACCCAGCCGGACGCCGGCTCCTCAGATTACTTCCCAAGGGCGCCTCCTGGAACACAACTTCCAGTGCCGAATCCCTTCCCCCAGGGCCGCCTAACAAAGTGCCGCAGGCAGGCCGCCGACACAGCGGGAATTTGGCTCACAGTTCTGGAAGCTGCAAGGTCTGAAGTCAAGGTGTCAGCAGGGCCACACAACCGCCCTTGCCTCCGCCAGCGTCTGGTGGTGGCCGGCGACCCCTGGCGTCCCTGGCGTGTGAGGCACTGCTCCAACCTCACACAGCATTCCCCCTGTGCGCGTCTTCACCGGGCGTTTTCCTCTTTGAACAAGGACACTCACCCTAATGACCACATCCTAACTTGATTATGTCTGCAAAGCCCCTCTTTCCAAACAAAGTCACCTCCCCAGGTGCCAGGGCTTAGGAGTTCAGCATGTCTTTGTGGGGATATGACGTGTGACAGCAGCAACTCTGGGTTTTTCCAAGGTGCGATGAGACCCACATGAGACCCTCTGACTCCTGCTCCGGTTCCTCAAGGCATCATCTTCAGAGCAACCCAGAGGGATGGTGTCTTTATAGGGTCTCTTCAGAGAGTGCTGGAGGGAGCTGACTCCATCATGACAAAGCTTGGACACCCCCACCCCCACCCCGCCCGCCACCTTGCTCCCTTCCAGGCAGACGCCTCTTGGACAGGGGTCTCCCTCCTCCCACGTTCCCCCCACACCCAGCACCTCTCAGCGTGGGTTCTCTCCGGAACCCACCTGACCTCCCGCCTCTCAGCTCCTGGCTGCCCTGGACACCCTCCCCTGTGGCTGCAGAGCGGCTGGCAGGCAGGAAGCCATGACCCACTGGGCACTAGTTTTGGTCCCTGTCACTCAAGCCACAGAGACACATTCTGGGTGGTTTGCCCGGAGAGCAGCCCCCCATGGAGGCCGAACGCCACCCCAGGACCACCGGGCTCTGCTCTGCCTCCCCCGCTGCCTCGGGGTTAGTGGCCTCCGCCCGTGGGCAGGGCCCGGGCACCAGGCTCTAGTCCAGACCCTGGGAGCTGCGAAAGATGCTGGCTGAGTTCAGGTGGCCACTCTGGCCCCGTCACCATGGGCAGGAAAGGACGGGGTCACCAGGGCCCCTTGCAGGGTGTGGCGAGGGCCTGAGGCAGTGGGAAGTGAGGCCACCCAGGAAGACCCGCATCCAGGAAGGGAGGCTGGGCCAAGGGCTGGGCTGCGGCCTCCATGGGTAGGGACAATGGGGGCCAGAATCAGGACAGGTGACAGCTGTGCTGCTGCGGGGGAGGGCGAGGAGCAGGGCTGCAGCAGGTTGTGCAGGGTGCGGGCCACTAGCTGCCAGAATGAGGAAAGCGGGGACACTGTTCACAGGCATGTGCCATAGTCAGTCCGGCAGCTGCCTGAACTCGAATCCCGCTCGGCCAACAGCTACTGGACGCTTACCCAGGGCAAGACCCAGTGCTGGGTGCTGGGGGCGGGTGGGAGTGAAGGGAGCAGGAGCTGTCTGTCCATCACGCCCGGCCTGCTGACGGGTCGTGGGAGGTGGCAGGGTCAGGGTGCCCTGTGCCCGTGCACAGCCTGCTGCTTCCTCGGCCGCTTGCTCTGGGGCTGAATAACTAACCCTACACTGATCGATTTTGCCCGCGGCGAGATGAAGTCTTACGCAATTTGTGCCTGTCAGTGGGTCAGCTGTGGCCCATGCAAACGGGATTTAACCTTTCTGTGAAGGATATAAAACTGTGTGGCTTCGCAGGGCCTGACAAGCGACTGTGCACAGTTCCATGGGACAGGGAAACGCCCACAAGCCTAACTGCCCCCGTCCTCCGCCAACCCGCCGGATGCTCAGAGCAGCACGGGCGTGAGGTGCACTCTGGGCAGCAGAAAGGAGGCTCAGAGGCCCGTGGGTGCTGCTGCAGGCACAGAACGCAGCCCGGCCAGAGGGCAGGGACGAGAGACCAATGCTCCAGGAGGACAAATAGCACAGTCAAGTCAGACGGGCGCAGGACGTGGCAGAAGGAACCACACAGGAGACACTCCCTGGGAAGGGGGAAGTCGGGCCTCCACACACCCACCTCCTCCTTGCCTCCCCCTCTCAGCTGTGTCCCTCTGTCCTCATCCCACCTGGATGAGAAGCGCCTCCAGGCCCCACGGCCCCTGCTTACGTTTACTGTGGGTGGAGCGGTTTGCAGTCTGCGGCCACAAGGACCGGGACCTGGGTGGTTTCCGCAGCAGAGACCCATCCTCTCTCCATGCTGGGGCTGCAAGTCTGAGCTCAAGGCTCTGGGCAGGTCCCCCTGTGTCCTCCAGCTCTGGCGATGGCCAGCAATCCTTGGTGCTCCTCGGCACAGACACCGACGCGCTGCTCCAGTCTCTGCTTTGTGGCTACGTCACCCTTGTCCCTGTGTGTCTTTTTGTGTGTCCTCTTCTCACGGAACCCACCCTACTCCAGAAAGACCTCATCTTATCTGCAAAAACTTTACTTCCAAATAAGGTCCCATTCTGGTGTTCTGGGTAGACACGGATTTTGAGGGGACACTATTTAAACACTAAACTTTATGACACAAAGTTTGGGAAACAGAAAAATATAAAGAAGACATATAAAGAGAAAACCCCTCTCTCTGTGACCTTCTGAGAACATTCCAGAATAACACAGTCATCCTGAAATGATTTGGGGTCTAGGCAATCCTGCCCAACTCCCTGCTGGAAGCCTTCTGAGGAGTCCGCTGGATCCACTGCGTCCTGTATTACAGACTCCAGTGACAGCGCCTGCCCTTCCCTGCACCACCCACCTCGCCATTGCCGCCAGGGTTGGCCCGGTGCCGAACCAGAGTCCCTGGGTGGGGGTGTTTGCTGGTGGGTGTGGGGAGACCTTGGGGTCTGACCAACCTTGTGATAAACATGTGAAGACAGAGTTAGATCTGACTCCTCCCTCTGACACTCACTAGCTGTGTGGCCTTGGGTAAAGCTCTGACCCTGTGGAGCTTCAGTCTCTGCATCTGGGAGATGGAGACATCAGTGGTACTGCTTGCTGGTGCTACCACATGCGGCAGTGTTCTGCGCATTGCCACAGTAACTCACGTAGTCCTAATGACCGCAGGGACATTCAGAGACAGGTAGAGCATCAGTAATAACCTGACCAAGGTTGCATCGTTTTAGGTGGTGGGATCGGGTTTTGGACTAGAAGCCTGGGGTCCTGACCCTGAACAACTGCACCTGCAGGCCTTCCCGGGCATGGCCATCCAAACGGGACAACTGAAACATCATGGCACCGACCAGATGGAATAAACTACCCCATCAGAACAGACCCTGATGGCCCTATAGGTGTGCACTAAATGGACAGGGCATGAGCCCTTCTCGGTCTGGGGAGATTTAAGTAAGGTCACGAAGGCGAAGGTCCCAGCGCAGGGCCAGAGGCTGTGAGGGTGCTAGTCCCCTTCTCCCTCTCTCTCTCTCTCTCTCTCTCTCTCTCTCTCTCTCTCTCAGCTCCTTCTTCCTTGCCAGGAGTTTTTCACTCCTGTAAAGCCTTTCAGGGCTGGCGGTGAGCACTCTGGATGGGGCGGAGAGGAGGTAATCCTCCCTCTACCTGTGATAAACACATGAGGAAAGTTGGGGCATTCCTTTGTCCCTGCGTCCATCTATCTATACACGAACACAGCTGGGGACCAGCTCTCCTCAAGGCAGTGTGGGAGTCCCAGAAGATTCGGAATCTAGGCCCAGCCCCTAAGCAGCCTGCAGCTTATCAGGGAGGACAAACTGACAAACCGCTATGGGACAGGGGATGCGGTGAGGAGAAGGGTCCCCTCTGCTTGCAGGGTCAGGCACAGTGTGGAAAGGACAGTGAGGGGACCAGTGGTCAGCGGGGCTCGTCCCAACATGGCAGGGTGTTCCCGCCACACTGCACAGACCTGCAGACAAACCTTGGCCATCACTGGATCCCCGGCCTGGCGCCTGTCCACCATCACTGCACCCGGGGCCTGGCGCCCGTCCACCGTCACTGCACCCCGGGCCTGGCACCCGTCCACCGTCACTGCACCCGGGGCCTGGCGCCCGTCCACCGTCACTGCACCCCGGGCCTGGCGCCCGCCCACCGTCACTGCACCCGGGGCCTGGCGCCCGTCCACCGTCACTGCACCCCGGGCCTGGCGCCCGTCCACCGTCACTGCTCCCCGGGCCTGGCGCCCGTCCACCGTCACTGCACCCCGGGCCTGGCGCCCGTCCACCGTCACTGCTCCCCGGGCCTGGCGCCCGTCCACCGTCACTGCACCCCGGGCCTGGCGCCCGTCCACCGTCACTGCACCCCGGGCCTGGCGCCCGTCCACCGTCCACTGCACCCCGGGCCTGGCGCCTGTCCACTGTCACTGCACCCCGGGCCTGGCGCCTGTCCACTGTCAATGCACCCTGGGCTTGGCACCCGTCCACCGTCAGGAGACCTCCAACAGTGATTGTGGCACCTGCCCATTCAGGCCTTTCACAGAGCTCAGAGGAACAGTTTCCTTTGTGTCTGAGCAGGAGACAAGACCCAGGACTCAGAGGGAGCTGAGCGTGGTGGGAGGAAAGGGCAGGGGGCGGCAATGTGGCCAGAGAGACGCGTGCTGGGCTGCCCTGTTTCCCCCAACAGCTGATGGCTTTGCGGGAAATTCACAGGAAAAATGACAATGGAGTCGGCTGTCACTGTCTAAAGCTCTCCTTCCTCAGAGTGTGTTTTCCTCTAGTTTTAATTTTTAATGAGGTGTTCAGTGAGATTCATGTTTGATCAGTGAATTGGTTTGAAGTATAAATATATTTATGCAATTAGTAATAAGCTGTCAGATTTGATCCTTCTCTCTCTCAACATGAAATAAATCCCTTATGGAAATTACCAGAAGGACAGCCAAGGGTTTGGGGACCCTGAAGTCCTCTGTCATCCCCCACTGAGCCTGCATGATGGGGGCAGAGAGTGTGCGCAGAGGAGCACACGCATGATTCCATCTTCCCCGGGCCTGGCGGTGTCTGAAGTATCCATTCAGCGCCTACTGTGTGCCTCCGCTGTTCTGGGTCCTGGGGACAACAGAAGGCGCACGTGCACACGGTCCCTGCCCTTACGGAGTGAATAGTCCGGGGGGAGTTTGCAGGATTCCACCACTGTTCACGGAGCGGCTTCTAAACCAGGGCCCGGTCTTCGCGGAAAGGCCTCTTTCTGTTCCCCCGGAAGCCGGCGGTCCTTCAAGGCGGGTGAGGGGCGCCCGAAACCCTCGGTGTTGGGGGAGTGACTATGTCAGAGTTCGGGGCAGGAGGCCTCCTTCCTGGGGACAGCCGGCCGTGAGGCTTGCTTTGACAGCCGCGGCAGACCGTCCTCTGAGGACACAGAAACTGGACCTGCGTCCTCAGTGCCCACCGGCTGGGGCCGGAGAAGCCCGGCTCTGTGCCCGGTGTGGGAGACGTGACGCACTCCTGCACACACAGCTACAGCCCCTTGCTGAGAGCCCTTCGCACGGAGGACTAAGAGGACCGGCTGCGTCCAACCCAGCGCGACTGCAGAGGGTTCGTGGCACCGTAACATGTGAGAGACCGGGGGGTAGTTTCCTGCGGGGCCTGGCTGTCGCTGCCTGGCTGTCGCTGCCCCGTGTACACCAACGCCGAGCAGGGAAGCTGGGGGCGTGGCCTACGAGGCACCCCCACCCGCCCCCACCCCGCGCTCCGCCGCGGCTGCGCACCATCGTCCCCAGGTGCGCATGTGTACATGTGCCCTCAGTGCGAGCACAGTGTTATGGAGATAAAAGAAAGAGGAGGAAAAAGGTTATTCACGTAAATACAACTTAATGTGGTTTTCTTGGCGTGTTCATAGATTTTGTGTACTATAATTAAACCTTGGAGAGAGGCCGGGGAGGGAAAACCCTGTCACGACTATCCTCGGGGTTTGGGCGTCACCCCACTTTAAATGGGAAAATCAATAAACCCACATTGTCACATTCAAATTAAACCCTCATTTCTACTAAGGGACATAAAATGAGGAGGTAATCAGTAAATTTATGCAGAGAGCTAACTGCTCCTACAAGTAGCCAATCATAAAAGCCAGGCCTCCCTGTGGACCTCTGACCCAAGCAGGGGACCTCCACCTGGCTGGGGCCTGGCAGGTGCCTGTCTGGGGTCAGTGCCAGCGGGGACAGAAGTTAACTTAGGAAAACCACTGCTTGGTGCAGGGATGGTGGTTCCACTCCAGGTGTCAGTTCCCCTTCCCGAGGTACGACTGATGTGAGCCCGGGCGGGGAGAGAAGGGACATGGGGGTGGGTAGCAACGGGACCCCACTCCAGAGGCTGTGGCCCGGGGCAGAGAGGGGAGAACCTGAATGTCCCCTGACTGCATATGTTGTTGCAGAAGTGTGGGCTCCACTGAGGGGTGGCCACATAAACATATTTAACACGGTATAGGAGGAGTCATGAATACTTACGAAAGGAGAACACGCGCCTGTGCAATCAAC
>RJWJ010031485.1:0-19170 GCA_004363605.1 Indri indri
AAAAAAAAAGAAGAATTTTTCTCTGAAAAAAATGTTTCTCTTTTCTTTTATAGCCTAGAGATGGGCAATAGGCTAAGGGCTACAGGACCGATTTTTGTCTACCTCTTAGTAAGTCCTGAATATAAGTGTCTGATACCACTACTCTTTTGAATTTGCAAACATTTATACCCCGTTATCCATAGATTGGGGTCTCCGCTGAAACTCCAAAACAGCTGGAAATGCCATTTAATATCCTGTTAAATTATTATCTCCTGACCTCCTGGTCATGGTACTCATCAAAATCTACAATACTTGGTTCAAAGTTGCCCTCTCCTTTCCAATTAGGGGCTAGTGGAGAAAGTCACACAGGTAGTTAGATAATTTCCATCGTATCTTCAAAGCCACCAACCTCAGGTGGTCCCTCAGCTCTGTCTAAACACTCCTCCTTGGTTCTCTGCCTGCTCACACTCACACTCCCCACAATGACTGTTTTAGGCTTCCTCTCCCCTCACACCTCCAATTTACCCTTTTTACACACTATTTCTTGAGTATCTAATGCATGCTAAGGTATACAATACTGTGCCAGGGATTCAAAGACTTACGACACCAGTCCCCTCTCTTAAGAATCTCACAGTCTACTGGGAGAAGACTGACACATAAACAGATAATTATAAGATGAAAAGGGAAATGGCAGAGATCTATGCATAGGACATTATTAGAACATGTTGGGGTACCTAACCCCATGTTGGGGTGGGAGAGAGAATTAGGGAAGACTTCCCAAAGCAGGTGTTTTCTGAGCTGCTTTCGCAGATGACTAGTATTAGGTTGGATCATATATATTATCACTCTAGATGATTTCAGGTTAGTGTGAGTATATACACCCCTGTACCACTCTAAATCCTATGGTAGAGTTGATGTAATTCTTTCAGAAGCAATCAATGATTTATAAGTTGTAGATGCCTCTATGGCTTTTCATGTGAGTGACTTCTGACTTTTTGGTCCATTTAGGAATCCAATCTCATGACAGAGTATACATGCATGAAAACCCTCTTATGGACCACTTCAGATACTCTCTGCACAGACTCTGCCTGATTTCAGGTGCAAGCTGACAGTCCCTCACCCTCTGCCCATGCACACAGCTCTCGCTTCTAGTCCTGGGGTTCCTTGCTCACTCCACCAAAATACTCAACTCTGCTCACACCCACCTAAGGCAACCTGGAGTTGTGGAGGAGTTAAGGTCCTAGAAGACTAACCAAGGGTGGGAGTCAGTGAATATATTCTGCCCTTCTCCCCTGCTACTGTAATGAGATGCAGTTGATATGACTTCCTGGGGGCGAAGTCCTATAGACTGAACAATCAACAGCAGTCAGCAGTGGTCAGTTCCACAATGCCTCCTTGGGTTGGAGCTCAGTACTTCCCTGTCCTGCTCCCCATTTCCTTCATTCCACCTCCCTGGGATTCACTTCCTAATTTAACAGCACCACATAACCTTCTGCCTTAGGCTCTGCTTTCTGAGGAATCCAAACTAAAGCCATAGCAGCATTTTAAATTAAGACATGATTAAACAAGTGGGCTCTGAGATCAAAGAAATGAGGCTTCAATCCTAGTGAGTTAGTTACTTAACCTCTTCATGTTTTCAGTTTTATGGTCTGTAAAAAGTGGAAGAATGCCTATTTCAGGGTATTGAGATTTATATAGTGCCAGACATATTGCACATTCAACTGTCGGTTATTATTATTATTATTTTGTACCCATGTCAAGCTGGAACTGAGTAAATAGTCCTGAATGTTAAGGAAGTGATGGTGGTGCCTTGATTTAAGCAGCACTTTCTCCGCGTGTTATCACATTCAGTCTTTACCAACCCTGTCAGGTATTAATAGATAGATGGACCTTGAACCCTGGTTTAGTACCTACTTTTAGAAACCTCAGTTTGCAGAGTGTAGACAGCTTATGAGAAGTAAGGTAGGATTCAGGATTTGAGTAACTGGCTGCACATGCAGCAGCTGCTCTGGGTGCTGCAGTGGAAAGGGGACAGATCCAGCTCCCTTTGGCTTGGTGCTGGCCCCTTGTTCTTGTTGGTTTCTACTGCTAACCACTCCTCCCAAGCTCTTTCATGATGTCAAGTGGTGCCTAGTATACTAGGCCGCCCACAGACAGAAACCTGATGAGGATAGAGTGGCATTGCTCTCAGAGCTCCCTCAAAGGGAGAAATTTCCAGTTATACCTCTCTGCACAAAATTGGAGTACCCGAACTAGGAAAAGAAATCACTTTAAAAAAGGGATGATGGAATGCTTTGGCTTCAATTCTTAAGTGAAGCTAAATAACAAGAACTCATGGAAGGTATTACAGGGAAATTCCTGTAGTGTTGATTTGCTGTATTTTGGCATTTCCTTGCTTTTGGAATTACCCCACTGTAAACCTTTAAGTAATTTTCTATTTGTAGAATTCTGTCATAGCTCACATTTGGCTTTTCCAACTGATGCTTTCCTCAGATGAAGCATTCAGTAAAATATAATTAAAGAAAATAAACATTTGATCAGAATTACTGTAGTGTGCTTGTAATGAAAGGACAGGTTTTAAAAATAGTGCATATTAGAATTTAGGTTTCCTAAAGCAGCTTTTCCAAGATAAAACATCATTTGCAAAGTGGTGACTGAAGATACATTGACCGGCTTGGGCTCTTTTTTGTTTAATGTTGAATAATTCTACACACTTCAAAGCCAAATTTTCTTCACTCAGCTTAATTGTCAGTTAGAAGAATGGAAAATAGCATATTACTAATTCCAATTTATTTTGCTTTGATATAGTCAAAATTCATGCAGTAGGGCAAAAACGAAGGTCAGACTATGATCTGACAGCTTTTTATTTTTTATTATTCATATTTTTGCTATAATTGCTAACATTTAGCAAACAGTCTGACTAAATTACAAATAGAATACACAGTTGACATTTTTCTCATAAAAAGAAAATACCAAGTCCAGTATAATTACAGAGAATTAAAAAAGACATACTTGTACAGTTAATTTTTATATTTCCTGTGAAGAAATACCATATATGATGAAAACCTTTGTAAATAGGTTTAAGTTGATTCTGATTCAGTTATTTTCTTAAGTCTGATTGCCCAATTTTGAATTACTTTCTCAAAGACCAATCAACTCATATTATTCTCAACAAGGAGTTTTCCTAAAGCCATCAGGGAATCTGGCAGGTATTTTTTGTTTGCTTATTTTTATATGTAACAAGTGCCGTATTTCTGTTTAAAACGTTCCTCATAGTTGTTTGAGGGGATTGGTGATCTGCTATTAATAAAATAAGCTCAGAATTGTTCATGATAAGAACAGATTTTGCAAAACCCATTATACTATGTGGTACAGATGCCTGGGAAATTCTTTCCTAAAAAAGGAAATTGTTTTAGAAGTGGGTCCTGTCTGTCCAGGCAGCTTCAGTCTTGTTGGGCCCTGGGACCATGGTTGAGTCAGAACTTATAATACAAACAGACAAAATAGGCAACCACCATCTCTCTGATGTGAGATGTGTTTATGTGCGTGTGTGAACCCCATTTTTTTCATCTGCAAAATGCAGAAAACTCTACCTATTTCATTGGTTTTTTGAGAGGGGTTAAAATGAGGCAATTTTAAAAAGGTGCTTTTCATAAAAAAAAAAAAATAATAATCCATCACAACCAAGTGGGCTTCATCCCAGAGATGCAGGGCTTGCTCAACATATGCAAATCTATAAATGTAATTCACCACATAAATAGAAGCAAAAATAAAGACCATATGATCCTTTCAATAGATGCAGAAAAAGCATTTGACAAAATTCAGCACCCTTTTATGATAAGAACATTTAACAAAATAGGCATGGATGGGACTTAACACAAAATGATAAAAAGCCGTATATGACAAACCCACAGTCAACATCATACTGAAGGGGGAAAAATTGAAAGCATTTCTTAGAACTGGAACTGGACAACGTTGTCCACTATCACCGCTTCTATTCATCACAGTGCTGGAAGTCCTTGCCAGAGCAATCAGACAAGAGAAAGAAATCACGGGTATCCAAATAGGGGCAGAAGCAGTCAAAATATTGCTCTTTGCTGATGATATGATCTTATATTTAGAAAACTCCAAAGATTCTGCCAAGAGACTACTGAATTGATAAATAAATTCAGCAAAGTCTCAAGTTACAAAATAAATGTACACAAATTAGTAGCATTCATATATGCCAACAATAGTCAAGCTGAGAACCAAATTGAAGACTCAATAACTTTTACAATAGCAACAAAGAAAATAAAATACCAAGGAATATATTGTAAGGAGGTGAAATACCTCTACAGGGAGAACTATGAAACACTGAGGAAGGAAATAGCAGAGGACGTAAACAGATGGAAAACCATAATATGTTCATGGATTGGCAGAATCAACACTGTTAAAATGTCTACATTACCCAAAGTGATCTACAGATTTAATGCAATCCTTGTTAAAACACCAACATAATTTTTCACAGATCTAAAAAAAACAGTTCTATGCTTTGTATGGAACAACAGAAGACCCCGTATAGCCAAAGCAACCTTAAGCAAAAAGAACAAATTGGGAGGCATCAATTTACCAGATTTCAAGCTATGCTACAAGGCTATAGTAACCAAAACAGCATGGTACTGGCACAAGAACAGAGACATAGACCCATGGATCAGAACAGAGAACCCAGATATAAAACCATTCTCATATTGCCATCTGATCTTTGACGAAGCAGACAAAAACATACACTGGGAAAAAGAATCCTTATTCAATAAATGGTGCTCGGGAAATTGGATAGCCACATGTAGAAGACTGAAACAGAATCCTCACCTCTCACCAGTAACAAAAATCAACTGATGATGGATAACAGACTTAAAGCTAAGGCATGAAACTATAAGAATTCTGGAAGAAAATGTTGGAAAAACTCTTACAGACATCAGCCTAGGCAAAGAATTTATGAAGTCCCCAAAAGCAATCACAGTAACAACAAAAATAAATAAATAGGACCTGATCAAATTAAAAAGCTTCTACACAGCCAAGGAAACAATCATTAGAGTGAAGACAGCCCACAGAATGAGAGAAAATATTTGCAGGCTATACATCTGCTAAAGGGCTGATAACTAGAATCTATAAAGAACTCAAGCAAATCAGCAAGAAAAAAATCAAACCACCCCATTAAAAAGTGGGCAAAAGACACGAACAGAAACTTTCCAAAAGAAGATAGACTCATGGCCAACAAACACGAATAAATGCTCAACGTCTCTAATCATCAGGGAAATGCAAATCAAAACCACAGTGAGATATCACTTAACTCCAGTGAAAATGGCTTTTAACGAAAAGTCCCAAAACAACAAATACTGGCGTGGATGTGGAGAGATAGGAACACTCATATACTATTGGTGGGACTGCAAACTAGTAAAATCTCTATGTTAAGTAGTGTAGAGATACCTCAAAGAACTAAAAGTAGAACTACCATTTGATCCAGCAATCCCACTACTGGGTATTTACCCAAAGGAAAAAAAGACATTCTATAAAAAAGACACCCACACTTGAATGTTTATGGCAGCAAAATTCACAATTGCAAAGATGTGGCAACAACCCAAGTGCCCATCAATACATGAGTGGATAAATAAAATGTTGTATATGTATACCATGGAGTACTACTTAGCCATAAAAAATGGTGAACTAATACCTCTTATATTAACCTGGATGGAACTGGAGACCATTCTTTTAAGTGAAGCATCACAAGAATGGAAAAACAAACGCCACATGTACTCACCATTAAATTGGAACTAGTAGATCAACACTTATGTGCACATATGGAAATAACATTCATCGGAAATCAAGCAGGTGGGGGGGAGGAGAAGATGGGTAAATTCACACGTAATGGGTACAATGTACACTATCTAGGGGATGGGTACACTTTTGACTTTGACTCAAATGGCACAAAGGCAATTCATGTAACCAAAACATTCGTACTCCTATAATATTCTGAAATTTTCAAAAACTAAAAAAAATAAAAAGGTGTTTTTTACGTATTTTAAAGATTAGAATGGTAGAAAATGGGAAGCAATCAAAATGAGGATTATGTTAGTGGTCTCCACTTTGCGTACATATTTATTCACTGCCTTGGTTTTCTTTAAAATGGGGGTAATGATACTGACCTATTTGACAAGGTTAATGAGAAAAACGTTTAATTACTGTTGGTAAGACACTTTGAAAACATTGAATGCTACTATGAAAATGCTAAATAATAACTTCCTGATGCTGTTGAAAGGATTAAGTAGGAAATGTTTGCTTGGAACCTTGATCTTCTAATGCAAGGTGTTTCTCCTGTCGCTATCTCTGTTTTTACTATTATTTTGTGCTATAATTTGTTGGTTAATAAGTGTCACATTTGGCTGGTTTTTAACTGTTTCTAGACAAAATCTGATAATTTTCTTTGAGGGATCATGTAGATCTCATATTATAAAGCAGTGTTATCCAACTAAATTGACCTTTGCTTATTTCATGCTGTTATTCACAGCTTCCTAGATGTTCTCACTCAAGCCTCCCTCTCAGGGTTAGTGTAAGGACTAGTTGGTGTAAAAAGCTAAGTTAGTTCCTGGCACATAATGAGTACTCAATAAATATTAGCTATTGTTAATATAGTAGATGGAGAAGCATTGGCGAACTAGAGTTTCTTGCCTTTTAGAAATTTTTATTTTAGAAATAGCAATTGGTATTCTAGCTTGGGCTCTCAGCCTTTTGTTCTGCCTTACTACTGTTCACATTCGAAAGTCACTCTTCTCATTACACCCCTAACTGTATGTTGTTGGATGCATGTCCTCTCCCCATCCCCTGTTACCCTCTCCCTCTAGAATCAATGTTTGCCTCTCATTGCATTGTCTTAACAGCACCGATTTTAATTGTCTCAGGCAAGCGTAAAGCCTGAGGGAATGCTTCAGACTATTTGTTAAATATTGTTGGAAACGGACATGTACAGGTGTTATTGTCATGGTGTGATAGAGAGTGATAATCTCTTCTTGGCAGTGGACTCAAACACCAATGCGATTCAATTCGGTTAAACTCAAAATATTTATTGAGCACCAGCTGTTTTCCAAGATCTGTCTTAGGCACTTGGGACATAGAAGAGTCACAAAACAAAAAAATTTCTGCAATGTTTTGTTAACATTAGTCTCTTTAGATAGAAAAAATAAATGAATTTTAAAAATTGTAACAATCCTTCTAACCACCAAGAAATGAGGAGTGCTCTACTCTGCTTTTCACTGGTACTCACTATTCACAACTCACATGATTAAGTGCCAAAGTAAGGAACTTTGAGTTCTTGACAGAATAAATTGAAGCTATTACAGGCCACTGAGTGAAGCCTCACTTTGAAAATGTTTGGCTTGCAGATCAATAACTCGTAAGAATGAAATAGCTCTGAAAAAGTTACAGTCTGTACTGTATGAGGGCACTGTGGCCTGGGAGGCCTTAATAGACATGTAGGAGGTGTGTTAGATTATTCTGACTGGGAGGAGTTGGAAGGAGTCCTGAAGTAGCTATGCTGGGCCTATCTGGGCTCCTACAGTCTATTGTGTTCAAATAGGGGCCAGAGACCTATGATGAACACGTGTATAATTAATGTCTTAAAAGATATAACTGTTAGCTATTGGTAGCATATTTTAATTTTGAAACAGATACATGCTGGTTTGGTCTAAAATGCAAAATTCATCTCTTTCCAGGAGAATGTGTTGTAACAGGATCTAGCTGTTGGTCCAATAAATATTGACCACCTACTATGTGTGAGGCACTATGTTGGAATGCTCTGTCTCTCTGTATATATGTAGATATGTTAATATATACACATATATGTATATATTAATATATGAATGTGTAGAATACACACATACAAAATTGGTAGTAGCTATTTAGTACAGTGAGTTTACTAAATATGTAGCACATATTGTTTAAGCTGCTCATATGATAGTCATTTCTGCCTTGTGTGTTATTATCTCAGAGTTATTTAACTATTCTTGTTTGGATTTGGGCTCCCCATCTAGCCTCTGAGCTTTTCTGGGTTGGACTGCGGAGCAGGCATTACCCCTTAGCAGCAATTAGCCGAGAGCTACCGCTGAGCGTCAAACAGGTGCAGATGTTTAGCTGAGAGCAGGGTTACATTTCTCTAAAAGCCACCGCCTGTTGTACAATTTTTGAAGGTAATATGTTGACAAGACGGGACTCACAGACGTCACAGGGAGGTATAGGGCAGGCAGTGCTTCCTAAATTTTAATGCGCCTACGAATCACCTGGGGATCTTGTTAAAGGGTAGATTCTGAATCACAGGTCCCGGGCCAAGCCTGAGGTTCTGCATGTAACAAGCTCCCACGTGATGCCCAGGCTGCCGGGCCTTGGGCCACACTTGGCAGGAGCAAAGTTACGTGTAATGGCAGCATCGGGGATCAGACACTCACAAACGTAGATAGAGGAGTCAGGACGCTTCCCCCGCCCCTGGCAGCCCCACAACCCCACCCCAAGCCAGGCCGTCTGCGGTGGCGCCCGGCTGGCCTCTGAGTGCTGCTTGCAGGACCCCGGAGAGCGCGGCCCTTCTCCCTTCCCTCACTGCCCTGCGCCGGGCGCCCTGAGCCAGAGTCTGGGCGCAGCCGCCAGGTGAGGTGGGATGTCTCCAGCCGCCCCGCCTGGAGACGCGGCAGACCGGTTTTACCTGTCCTGGTCCGGAGGAGGCTGCCGACCCAACTCCAGACAATCGGAGGCCGCAGGTGCCCTTCCCTCCTCCTCCTCCCTCCCACTATTCTAGTCACTGTCTTCGTTTTTCTACCTGATACTCCCGAAGCCGCAGCAAACTAGTACTCAGCACAGCAGCTGGTTGAGCACGGTCTCCAGCGACGTGTGTGAAACTGTTCAACCCAAAACACAAACACCAGCCACTGACATGTTTTAGGAAACGCTACAGTTGGATGACTGCGGGACCAAAACAGACCAAATGGGAGGCAAGAAGGGAAAGCAATTGGCCCAGTTCGGTTGTAGCAGCGGCTCGTGTTACACTCCCTTTGCCAGTTAGCGTCGTGGGCGTTTGTTGCTGTGTTAATTACAGTTCTTCCCGAAGTCGGAGGCGAGAACAGCCCTTGTGGAACCGTTTCAAGTGGAACGTTCCACCGGGAAGAAAACAACTGCCTTCCTCCCCAGCTGGGGAGGGATTCCGCCAGGCAGCACTTGGGCAGCAGTCAGCGGCGAGGCCGCCCTGGGCTCTGAGCACCGTGCGCCACGGAGCTCCGGGGAGGCGGGGACCCTGGCGCGTCTGCGGTGCTCCTGGAGACGGAGACTCAGCGCGCGCCGGGCCGTGCCCAGGGCCGGCAGAGCCCGACCTAGAGCGGACCTGTTGGCGTCTCCTGAGTGGGGGCGCACCTGGCGCGGGCGGGAGAGCGCACTTTTCGATTTTCCTGATTGTTTTCTCTAGAGTTCCTGGGAGCTCCCGGAGCGGCCATGGGGCGCGGGGGACAGCCAGTTTTATCTTTGGATGGGCAGGAGGAGGATGGGCGCTGGTGGTTCAGAAGGAATCAGGGAAAAACGCGAGTGAGTGCATGCAGCAGGGTGGAAAGTTCGTGGCCTTACAGCTACAATAACCGGGCTCCAAATCCTGTCTCTGCCCCTCATCAAATATATGACATTGGGCAAGTTGTTTCACTTTTCTGAGCTCCGCTACTCTCACACCTACCTAACAAGGACGTGAAGAGCTAATGCACGCACGTGGTATTTGCTTTATGACCGGGACCCTGCAAAGCAGTTAATCCTCACAACAACGTTATAAAGAAGTACTTTTTAAATTGCTATTTCATAGATGGGAAAGCTGAGTCCAAGAGATGTTAATGAATATGCCCAAGCCCACACAGCCGATGAATGGTAGAGTCCAGGATTGGAAACAAGGGGTCTAGACAGCTTCAAAGTCCATGCTGTAGGCAGAGCTAAACTGCACGGCAAACGATAATGTGTATGTAAAATACCAGGAGAATAGCAGGGTGGTAGCTATTACTGTTTCCATTACTGTAGGCATACGAACGTCAAACTGATCCCAGTGAAGATGTAATGGACTCACTAGCCATTTACATGGGAAGTGGCAGAGCAGCGAGGGTCCAGGTGATTATGTGAAATCTATCAAAAGCAGCTGCACAGGAAATGGGAAATAGGAATGTGGATCCCAGCTCTAACCCCACCAATACGCCATGCCACCACCTGGCAGGTGTGTCCACAGCCTACACATGGTTAAAGACCCTAGAAAATCAATCAGGCAAAGCCACAGGGCCAGGATGGCTCAGCAGGAACGGGAATGCGTCTGTGAGTCTAGGAGTTTCCTGTTACCCACCTGCTCCAAAATACGAAAATACTGAACAGTAAGTTTTCCTGACATTTCAAAAAATGCATTTGTCTCCTGTACTATTTGAGCCTCTTAAGAGTAAAATTCTTGGATTTAACTCAAAAAATTGCAATCCAAAAACTGCGGTGTGCACTTGAAACTGCCATTTATGCATACTTAAGGGCTGGCACAGACACCTAAAATAATATATGGGAAGTGCTTTGGAATAAAAGCACCAAATAATGATATTTTGAAAGGATGCCATACATGTTTTAGTTGTAGTAATAATCTTCCTGAGAGAATTCTGTCACTACCAAGTGACTTTCAGTTAGAGTTCCATGTCCTTCTTGGTAAGGCCATTTGCAGATAGTGCACGGACAGGGTAGAAAAGAGTCAGCCCAGGAAACACAGGATACTGGGAGTGGTAAAATTTCTGCCTATGAAAAATTGTCATGGAGGTGGAAGGCGGATATTTGGGTCTATAGAGAGCAGACTACTAATTTTTTACCAGGGCAGTGCCCACCCATCAGGATAATTCAGGGCTAGCTGTGAATCTGTGCACCCTGAATTCATTTCCTACTGCTGCCGTAACAGATTACCACAAATTTCGTGGCTTAAAATAAACCAATTTATCACCTTACACTTCTATGTGTTAGAAATCTGACACAAGTGTGTCTCACTGGGTGATAATCAGTTTGTCAGCCAGGAGGATCACACTCCTTTCTGGAGGCTCTAGAGGCAAATCCTTGCCTTTTCCAGCTTCCAGAAGCTGCCAGTATTCTTTGGCTTATGTCTTCTTCTTCCATTTTCAAAGCCAGCAATGGCAGATGAAATTCTTCTTACACTGCGTCACTCCTGACTCTTCTGCTTCCCATTTCTACTTTTAAAGACGCTTGTGATTACATTGGGCCCTCCCAGATAGTCCAGGATAATCTCCCTGCTTCAAGGTCCTCTAATTAAGAAACTCAATTCCATCTGCAACCTTAATTCCCCTTTGCAATGTAATGTAATATATTCACAGGCTCCAAGGATTAGGATGTGGACATCTTTGGGGGCCATTATTCTGTCTGCCACACACCCCGATTGTTTTGGTAACAGGCGTAGCCTTAATTAACTCATAAACATATGCTCAGCACTTCCTCTGTGAAAGGTACTATTAGCAGGGACTTCTGGGTCACACAGACCTGTGTTTGTGTCCTAGGTCTGCTACTTACTAGTTATGTTATTTTGGCAGTTACTTAACCTTTGTAATCCACGTCTACTCATCTGTAAAATAGGGATAATAACAGTACCTGCCTTATTGGATTTTTGTTTGAGTTAAATGAGATAACACCGGAAAATGCCTGCCATGTGATACTCAATGAAGGTTTTGGTTATTATTATTATGCGTCATGGGGATTACATGACATTTGCCCTTGTGGAGTCTGGGGAGTAAGGCATACTCACATATGTAGTTACTGGGTGAGACAATACACAGGAATAGATAGTAAAAAATATAAGAAAAGTATCACACTTAAGTACTAAATGGATAACTGTTGTTGAGAGAAGTAGGAAAAGGTATTTTCAACAGTCAGGAAAGGTCAGGGATGGAGGAAGATGTATTGATGCTGGAACAAGAAGACAGATTGAATTCAGAAAGGAAGTTTAGAGGAGGAAATGTTGGACACATGAGCGTATACATGGCATATTACTTATCATCCTGTGGAATGGAAGGTTTGCTTAGGGGCGTTCATTCATTCATTCATTTCTACTTTTCCCCAGAATGTTTAGGGTAGGAGACTTGAAGGGGCTAGGCTGTGGAAGGCCTAGAATGCTAGGTTTATAGTTAAAATTTCTTTTGCCATGATAATGGAGAACCATGGAAGGTTTTAGAGCAGAGGTAGGTTCATGATAAAAGCAGTGTTTGGAAAGATTAATGTGAGAGCAGTATGTGTAGATAGATTGATGAAAGGAGTGCCTGATGGTATGAGACCTGTTGGGGGATATTTTCAGTAGTCCAGATAATACTGGCTGGGGGAGATGTGATAAAAGTCAGCCTAAGGAAAGGGGATGGATGCAAGAGACACAAGGAAGCAAGAGCAATTGGCCTTGGTGGTATTTTAGATGTGTGGGGAGAAGGAAAGGATTAAAAATTCCTGGAAGGTTGGTGATGGCAATAATGGAAACCAGAAATGAGTTCCATTAGTGTTTTCCTATGTTTGCTTATGGTGTTGGCAGGTCATCCAGGTGGCCCAGGTCCAGCAGGCCATTAGAAATGTGTAACTGGAATGTGAGAGAGAGGAGATGGCTGGATACCTAGGTTTGGAAGCCACAGGCAGAGATGTGGTGGCTGAAATCCTTCACCCCGGCCCCCCAGCCTTCCATGATCAAACCCATTTTAACACCTACACTGGTGAATTCCTTGTGGCGTCCCTCCTTTCCTCCTTATCACATTTCCCTTTTCACTCCTTGTCATGGGCTGAATACATGTGTTGAAATCCTAACCCCTAAGCCCTAACTCTAGTACCTTGGTATATGACTGTATTTGGAGATTGGACCTTTAAAGAGGTGATTAAGGTTAAATGAGGTCATTAGTGTGAGCTCTACTCCAATATGACTGGTGTCCTTATAAGAAGAAGAAATTAGGGCACAGACACACACAGAGGAAAGACCACGTAAAGACACAGGGAGAAGACAGCTGTTGACAAGCCAAGGAGAGAGACCCCACATGAAACCAACCTGATCTTGGGACTTCTAGCATCCAAAATTGTGAGAAAATGAAGTTTCTGTTGTTTAAGCCTCCCAATCTAAGGTACTTTGTTATGGCAACCCTAGCAAACTAATACCCTCCTCCAGGGACCAGTGCTCTTGGACCACCACCCCATCTGAGCTGAGGGTGCTCTGTGCTGCCAGCTGCTTCTGCTGCTGACATTCTACCAGGTCTGTTTCCCAGTCCCTCATTATCTGGATGTGCTCTGGGTGGTGGTTAGTAGTTATCAGAAATGTGATACCATGAACCAAAGAATAAGGTTATCCTTCCCCGATACCAGTGCTCTGTATGTCAGGAGGCTCTCCTTGGTCGGGACTCTGGTGTCTAGAGCAGGGCTTGTGGGAGACGGAGTTGGCCAAAGACGTCTTTCTGAGCACCCGGCTCACAGCTGTTAGAGGACTGTTCTGCCACCTGTTCTTAAGGCTGTCTCTGGCAAAGGATTCCTCCATGTGCCTCTCTCTGAAAGCATGCTCAGAGCAGAAAGAAATGTGTTCCTTCTCACTAGCAAGACAGAAAAGTGAGATTGCAGTGCACTTATAATTCATACTGCTTCCGCTTCTTCTTTTTCTCTCTCTCCATTTAGTAATGATTCTGAATTTCAGTCAGGCTCTATTTTTCAAAACACAAAATGAAGTGCCACGAGGTTGAAGACCAAGTCAGAGCTTGAAGTAGCCCTCGGAGGAAACCAAGGGAGCGATGTACTTGCACAACCAACTACAAAGAGCAGATCTATAAAAGAGTAGAAAGGTTAGTGCTTAGAAATCCCCCATTAGCTCAGCTGGGCAGATTCCAAGTCCTGTCTTGTAGTCTGTGACAGTGAAATATTCAGACCAGGACCGTGTCCTTGGTGACTTCTGTGTTCATTCGAGCTGGCCTTTATGATGGATTGAGGCAGTTATTATCAGGAAGACGCTGATGAACTATTCTCCGTCTTCACTGAGGACAGAATGAGAGCAAATGGGTGGAAGGAGCAGCAAAATTCTTGTGAGAAAGAGCCTGCTGATAGGGGCCGTTCTGAGGTCTGACTACGTTGTTGTCTAGCTCCCTCCTCTGGGAGCCTGCGGCGCTACCCACGTTTGTTGCTGCTGATCCATTTACCATGTTGAGGAATGATTGCTTGTTTATGGGCCTGTTCCTACTGGGAGGCTGGGAACTCCCAAAGGGCATAGCTCGTGTCTCATTTATATTTGTCTCTTTGCCTCAGCATCTAGCTGGCACTGATGAGTCCTCAGGGAATGTGGAGTGAATGACTAGCTGACTCTTTGTCCCTTGAAAACTATCTAGTTTTCTCTCTCTCTCTCTCACACACATACACACACACACACACGCGCGCGCACACACACACAGAGAGAGAGAGAGAGGACTATGAACAAAGGACTCTTGGAAATAACTCGATGGTTCTGTGCAAGGTTTTCTTATTTTGGATATCAAAGAAATGTGCAAATAGTGTGGCTGAATATCTAGCACATGTTGATGCTCAAGACATAATTATTGGTCGATTGACTAACAAAGGACTGGGAAACACAGGTATTTGCCAGAGGAGAGGTATGGCATCCTGTCTAGAGATTTTTAAGGAAAGAGACAGACAGTTATATTTCTGAGATGGGGTGTGGGCAACTTGCTGAATGCAAATTTTCTCTAGGACTTAAAGGGGGATTGGAACCATGAATGTAGACCGAATGGACAGTAGTGCTGCCTTATTGACTTCTACTATGAGTCATATGATCTTATGTAATTCCCACATACGTACTTCTTGAGATGAATATTGTTTTCTCCTATTTTACAAATGGGGACACCGAGGTACAGAAAGATTTATTCATTTGGTCAACCATATTTATTAAGTTTGTGCTATGTGCTGGATACTGTCCTAGGCTCTGGGGATACAACAATGACAAGATACATATAGTCTTTGGCCTCATGGAGCTTACAATTTAGCAGAAAGGAGAAACATAAACGAGGTAAGAGAGATGGTTTAATGGGGTTCTGTTGAGGTTTATAGCAGGAAGGCGGGCCTCTTCCCATTAGAAGCTCGCAGTATGGTGATACATTGAGCAGCAAACAGCCTACTACAATAGGCTTGGTTATAATTGTTACCTCACAGCTACGTTACAATGTAGGGTTATAAGCATTCCATGAGCGTAAGCTATAGGAGCACACAGGAGATAGTCAGGAAGGCTTCTTGGAGGAAGTGACATTCCCTCAAACCTGAAAGGTAAGTAGGAATTGATTAGGTTAAACAAAAAAAGGGAGTGGGAAGGAAAGGGTTCCAGGTAGAGGGAGCAGAGCGAGCAAAGGCCTAGAGGTGAGAACTAGCATGATCCCTGAGAATTAATTCTGGCCGGAATATAGATTTTGAGTGAGAAATGAGGCTGGAGAGGTAAGCAGGGACAGATCCTATACGTTATCACAAAAAGCTTAAACTTGACCTCAAGGCAACCAGGAAAAAGGTGAAGGTAGTGGCGGTCCGAACACGGTAGAGCAGGTTAAGTGTCTTGTCCAAGGTCTCATAACCAAAAAGTGGCACACGTGGAATCTGATCCGAAGTTCATTCTAACTCTAAAGCTCATCCTATGGCTTCTGGCCCACGCTATCGGAAACATCCTAAGAGCTAGAGAAGAAAAGGTGGAGACTCATTTGTGTTTTTCTGCCAATTCCTCCTCACCTCAGGACTTTCCATCTTCTGTTTCCCTGGGCCTGTTCCAGCCCTGGAAGAGGGCTGGTGCCAAAGAGCCTGTTCTATGACAGCACTTCTGCCTCCTGACCTCTCCCTACCCCTTTCCTGGGGTGACATTTCCAAGAAGCAGCCTGGCTGCCTCCAAGTGGTGGGGAAGCTTCTGGCTCCACCTGCATATGGGAGCCTTTTACTGCCTTCCTGAGACAGGGGAATCATCTGGGAAGAGGAGCAGGTGTTGGGTGGGGAAGAGAAGAGGCTCTCGTTCTCTTCCCTGCCATTTGTGTTCTTGCTGGGTAGATTTGAGGTGCATATGCTTGTGTTTTGTTTTTGCATTGTTTTTCTGCATACCTCCTCACTGGAGGGCTGCCATCATGCCAATGTTTAACTAAATCTATATGTCATTATTTCATAGTTTGGAACCCCAAAATGTTAAAAACTCTTTTATGGTAAACAAAACATTTTCAACAATTGCTCAATTTGGAAAAATAAGCTTGTTCTTTCCATCTTTATGTTTTCAATGGAATGGTTGTCTTTGTTCATTTTTTCGTTTCATATGGTGTAGTGGCTAAGGGTACAGTCTCTCCCTGACTGCCAGAGTTCAAATTCTGACACTAATCTTTCTAGCTGGGTGACATGGAACAGATTACTTAACATTTCTGTGCCTCCATTTCCTTATCTGTCAGAAAGAGATGACAATAACATCCATCTCATAGTATGATTATGAAGATTAAATGAGTTCATACAGGAAATGCACTTAGGATGATGGCTGGCACTTAGTAAGTGCTTCATAAGTATCAAGCCACTGTTATTATTCATGATTTAGCATGGGTAATTTTTTATTTTTATTTTTGAGATTCTAGTCATCAGCTCCAAGTAGAGTTTTAGGAAAGGCTTTGGAAAGATAAGCTGTGCTGCCCTTCAGCCCAGGTACTCCCTCCATGTGAAGTCTATCACCATGCAAAGAGAGGAGTATGGGATGAAGCTCTTCTGAGGACCAAAGGAATAAGGTCCAATTCTGCATTGCTTAAGGTTTTGGGGGTGTTCAGAAGCATTTGCAAAGGACAGAATAATATCCTGTATGTTAGCACCTGTCACATCAATCATACCCAATAATCTTCTGGGGCAGCATAATAGCACATGGCCCAGTAATAAATGATTTTTCCAAATGTAGATAACGTATATGAGTAAAATTCCATTTTTTTCTAAGTTACAGGGGAATATACCTTTGGTAAGCGTTTCTATTGCTATGTGGCTGGCTCTCCTTTAAAACCGGGTGAACCTCTGTTGTTTTCAAGTAAGTTTTCTTTTCATGGTCAGTTCGTTCTTTAGCTCTGAATATGTAGGTGACTTTTATTTTCTTCCAAAAACAGCTTTAACCAGAGGGTGCATATACAAGTGGAAGGAGAAGGCTGCTTTTTGACTCTTCTAGACAGAGGCTGTGATAAGCAAGGTCTCGACAGTCTGCGCTGCCTGGGAACGTGCAGGTGACTATGGAGACAGAGTGGAGGGACAGGAATGGGCATATGGTCCTCATTGGCACAGCATAACAAAGTAATTAAAAATGTCTTAAAATGCAGAAATCCCCCAAACTGTAAAGTATATCATGGTAGATGTCAAATTAGCATTTTCTGCCTCTTTTTAACAAAGCCATAATCTCATTAATCTACAGAAGGAACTAAATGCATGGACTCCAACCAGTTGGCTGGACATATGTTGCGCATTGGACTGGCCATTTGGCTGGATGAGATTAAAGTGGAGAAACTGCATATTTTTTTTGGGCACCAAACATAAATCTGGGCCTGCTTATTACTTTTTGAGCTCCATTTTTGAAGTGATAGATTTGTAAGTGCCAAAAATTCAGTACCAACTTGAGTTAAAACAACAACAAAAAAAAGCCTTTAAAGCTCCATGAAGGAAAGGGACAAAGGACCGGAGCTGTCGACCACATATAAGGCCGGCTGCAGGCTGTGGGGACATATTAACCAGCAGTATCCACAGTGTCACATGTTAGAATCGCCAGACCTGCAGGATCTGGCTCACTTATGGGCAAGGTGACCCAGTTGATTAAATATATTATTTTGAATGGCATCATATGCTATTAAGCCTTTTAGCACATGATGCTTTGTCTTAAAATTCTTTATTAACGAGTCTGAAAATTAGAAAGTCTTTCCAAATTTTTGAAAGCAAAACGAATGTACATTGTTTGCTTGCATGAATACACCCACTAATATTTCCTGAGTACTTGGTCCGCACTCAGAGCATTGTCCTGAACATTATAGGAATACAAATTCAACTGTGACCCCGTAAGGCTTTTGTGGTTAGGGTAAGTTCAACTTCCAGCTCTGATATTGGGCAGGGATGGCATCTTTAGAAATGTGTGAGTGCCATGGGGATTCATGGAGGACCAGGTCCTGTCTGTGTATGTTTGTTGGGAGTAGGTGGGTGAGTGGGTTTGGGGTCGGAGGAGGTAGCATTTAAAAAGATGGGGATAGGATTCTGACAGGCAGAGATGGGAGCAAGAAGGTGATTTGACGTCTCAGGAGTCAAGGGGGGAAGACAGGAAATCACAGGATTACATGTAAAGGGGATGCTGGAGGATGGGTTTGCAAAGGCAGATGGCGCGTACCATCTGATGGACAGGATTCCATGGCAGCTCAGGGAGTGGGGAGGGCAGTGGGGCCTACTAAGGTGTGTGAGTTGAGGAATGATGAGATCTGTGCTTTAGGGCAAATAATAAGGCCCTTATCATGTTGTATGCGACGAGCTGGCAAGAACACATGGAGATGATGACGGCAGAGCTGGTGAGAGATGATGAAGTCCTCGTCTAAGGAAGGCAGGAAAAACAGAGGGGAGGTACAGCCAGAGGGACTGTGAAAACAGAAGCCACAGGACCTGGTTACTGAGTGGCTGCTGGGCGATGCAACAGGATGAGAGGACCTCAAAAATGTTCATTGTAAACAATAGTAATCTTTATGCATTTATAGGAAGACCAGTTATTATAAAGCACTCTGGTTGATTGAATGCCCAATTAAACAAACTTTTGCTCTATTAAAGATGCCTTTTCAAAAACAAAGGCTGTCAGTCCTTCAGACTAAGGGAAGCTATGTGGAGAGCAGGATAGGTGTAAGTGAGTGGGGGACCTGGGCTTATGTTCTATTTTAAGCTGTCCAACACTGCACCCCAGAGGTTAGACACTCTTGTTAGCTCATTAGAAAGATGTGGAAATCTGACATAAGGACCAGAAGTTGGAACTGTCCTCTGAACTTAACAGTGCTGCACACATCCTTCTATGACAAACCTTAATGTGTTCTCAAGATCTTGACACTGACTGTTTTCATCAGTTCTCCAAGAATTTCTGCCAAGGTGGTGGCTGAGATGGAGAAGTGAGTTCATAAG